>LOEQ01003982.1:37756-49767 GCA_001685075.1 Bramus lutescens
TATCTATCTATCTATCTATCTATCTATCTATCTATCTATCTATCTATCGTGTCGACAGGTCCTGACATGCAAAGGATGGCTTCAGCATCTCCAGGGTCCAAATATGGTCCCTGTGGCATGCTGATGAGGAGTTAGTTTAGTATCTTAACTGAGAGGATCAGCCTAAAGTGAACATTTCAAAGTCCAGCCTGACCTTTAGGATGAGTGGCTTTCCTGAAGAACAAAGAAGAAGGCTCTTAGGGTCCCTACGACCATCATTTGAACTCAACCTTAAATACAAGTAGGGTGATGGTATCCAGGGTGCTTCTGAGAGCTTTTTTTCCCCTCCAAGAGAAAAGAGATTTTAAAGTTTGAAGTCTGCAGTTTAGTTTTCAAAATTGACATTTTTTTTTTTGAGACAGGGTTTCTCTGTAGCTTTGGAGCCTGTCCTGGAGTAGCTCTTGTAGACCAGGTTGGCCTCGAACTCACAGAGATCCACCTGCCTCTGCCTCCCGAGTGCTGGTATTAAAGGTGTGCATCAGCACCACCCGACTAAGATTGACTTTTTTTTTAGTGACCCAAAATGTTCATGCCTTTATTGTCACAGTTAAAATATGAGACAGTCTCAGTGTGTCTTAAGAGAGCCATTTAGTTACTTTCTTGTATTGTCATTTTAACTGATTCTTGGCTCCTGGCTGTGTTTTAAATAAATTGTTCTCTGGCTCCGTGTTGTATGGGATGCATTTATCTGTGGCTTCCACAGACTAGATGGCCCTATCAACTTTATTCTAAAGAGAAAAGGCAGCATCCAAGGAATAGGACAGCTCTATTAGCTCATGGCCTGTTTCCCACTGTGCATTTAACTTCTCCTGCAATTGCCATTCTATCACAGGACCTGAATTCAGATACCAGGACTGAGCATCCCACAAGTGACTATAAAGCCATATCAGAGAGGGGCAGAGCCAGGAGGAGCCCTGGGACTTCATGGCTTCCAGCTTAGCTGAGAAAATATCACCCCAAATTCAGGGACAGACCTCAGTTGAGAGAACACCTCCATATCATCATATTGTAAACAAGCCTGTAGAGCTTTTTTTAAATTAGTGATTGATGGTGGAGGGCCCAGGCCATCGTGGGTGGTGCCGTCCTTGGTCTGACGGTCCTGGGTTCTATAAGAAAGAAGGCTGAACAAGCTATGTGAAGCAAGCCAGTAAGCAGCACTGCTCCTTGGCCTCTGCATCAGTCCCTGTCTAGGATCCTGCCCTGTTTGAGTTCCTGTCCTGACTTCCTTCAGTGATGAACAGCAATGTGGAAGTGTAAGACACACAAACCCTCTCTGCCCCAACTTGCCTTTTGGTCATGTGTTTCATCCCATCATAGAAATCCTAACTAAGATGGTCTACTGCCGTTCCTGACAGCACATCCCTCCATACTCTGCACTGTGACTATGCTCTGAATAAAGTTTTCTTGCCCTTTAGAAAATCTCTGTGAGCCCTTCCTTTAAACTCTTCTGTGAACATGTGGCCCAGATCCCCGATTACAGGGCCCACGCCTCGACTCCCATGGAAGAGAGCAAAGGGGGAGCCTAGAGAGTAGCCAGCTTGTGCATTAACTGAGCTGCTAGAAGTTTCCTAGTGGGAACATGGATTCAGTACTGTTCAGTGTTCTGTGTTTTCTTTATTTTTAGTTTTTTTAACCATTATGTATATTAATTCTATATAATGGGTTTCATTATTTTCATTCACACATGTATATAATTTTTCTGTTGTTTTGTTTTTCCTTGAGACAGGGTTTCTCGGTGCAGCCCTGGCTGTTCTGAAACTCACTCTGTAGACTAGGCTGGCTCGAACTCAGAGATCCACTGCCTCTGTTCCCCAAGTGCTGGGATTAAAAAGGCGTGAGCCACCACTGCCTGGCATGCATTTTTATCGCACTTGCTTCCCATTACTCTTTTGTCCCCTTCATCCCTTTTTCCCCTGAGAATCATCTTTCTAGTTTCTCGTCCTTTTTTTTTCTTTTGAAATCACCTGTCGGCTTCCTAGGGTTATCCAGCTGAGCCTGGGTGATGGGATATCTACAGCCACCTGGGTATCTTTCAGTTGTTATACCA
Organism: Bramus lutescens; assembly: GCA_001685075.1. Classification (NCBI taxonomy): domain Eukaryota; kingdom Metazoa; phylum Chordata; class Mammalia; order Rodentia; family Cricetidae; genus Bramus; species Bramus lutescens. The sequence continues at coordinate 39,843 of LOEQ01003982.1, forward strand.
CTGAAGAAAATGTCCCTCCCGCCACCATCAACCCTTAACTGACTACAGCAGGATGGATTGGGTCTCTTGAGTCCCTTCGTTCCATGATGAAATGCCAAGGGGCTGCCATCTTGTGCAGGCCTTGTGTGGGTAATCACAGCCACATGAGTGCCATGGCTCTATAATATTTCCAGAAGACAGGTTTTCCCAACACTCTTCCTCTTACTTTCCTTCTGCCCCTGCTGTGATGCTCCCTGAGCTTGGAGGTGAGGATACAGATGCCCCATTCACAGCTGAGTGTTCAACAGGCACACATTCTCATCACTTTGACCAGTTATGCATATTTATTTACATATGAAACTTCTTTAAAATTTTCTGACATTTAATCATTAGCAATTAATTCAAATATTAAAAAAAAATATGTGCAGGACTGGCAAGATGGCTCAGAGGCTAAAGGTGGCTGCCGTGCAAGCCTGGACCCATGCAAAGGTGGAAGGAAAGAACTGAGTCCATAAAGTTGCCCTCTGAGCTCCAAACCAGTGCCACAGTGTGAATATATATGCACATAAACATACACAGACACAGCCAAGACAGGGACACACACACACAATCAATTTTAAAAATCAGATTTTTAAAAAGTAAGTACATAGAACAAAGATGAGCAAAATGTTGCTAACTAAAGAAGCTAGATGATTGTACCCGATTTTTCATGCAATTCCTTCTCCTTTCCAGATAGTGGAATTATTATAATAAAAAGAGGGCCTGGAGAGATGGCTTAGTACTTAAGAGCACTTGTTTCCCTTGCAGAGAACCCAGGTTTGGTTCCCATCACCCACAAGATGGCTCATAACCACATATAACTCTAGTTCCGGGGAGCTGATGTCTCCTGACCTCTGCAAGCACCAGACATGCATGTGGTCCATATACACACATGCTGACAGAACACTCATACATATAAAATAGATAAATGTAAAAACATATAAATAAAGGTGGGGGAGATGGCTCCATGGGCAAAGTGCCTGGCACACAAGCAGAGGACCTGAGTCCAGAACACCAGAACCTAAGTAAAAAGCCAGGTAGCTAATGTTAGAACGGATTGAGATGTTTGACAAGTAACTGCTGGTTGCCTTAGTGGAAAAACCTGTTCAGACCTAGAACCCACGAGGCTCTGAGCTTGGATGCAGGCATCTTTGTCTTCCTCAGAACTAACATGGGCACTGTGCTATCATATCTAAACAGCATAAAGAACACACCCCACTGAGGGAATTTGTAAAATTCAGATAGATGTAGGTGCCTTTGATAGATATATGTCTTTTTTTAATGGATGGGTTTATCTTTTAAAGCCATCTAAAATGTCTCTTGTTCCAATTCTACATTCACTCTGTGGTTGATTTCTGATTTTACTCATATGAATGCATTTTTTCCAGACCCAGCATACTCTGACAAGATGGAATTAATGCCTTCTCCATTTGGAAGTTGTATTTGTCACTGAAGACAGGCACTTAGAGGCTGGAGAGCAGTCACAAGCACATGTTGCTCTTCCAGAGGAACCTGACCTGACTCCCAGTACCCACACCAGATGCCAGTCAACTGTCCATAACTCCAGCATCAGGGGATCTGACTTCACGGACATCTGCGCTCAAGTGCACATACTTAAATACAGACATATAATTAAAAATAATGAAATTAAATCTAAAAACTTAAAATAGGTTTTGGTATTCTGTTATAATCTAAGGTTCTCTGGAGAAGCTACGTTTGTGTTAAGAAGCCTGCAGATGTCCTTGGTTGCCCAGAGCATCAGGATTCTGGAGAAACAGATGTTGTAGGTTGAGAACCCAAATCCTCTTGGACTTTTTCCAGCCTTTAAATGTCAATTTGCCTTACCTTTAGTATGCGTTCTAATACTCTCCTGATATTAGGTGAACTTATTCTGCTGTAAGGCAAAGGAGCAACTTCCCTTTTCCCGTCTGAAAAGTCACTGTGATGAACTGACAATAGGCAAAATTAGTAAGGAAAAATCACACTCTGTATCTTCATGAGTTTGTTTACCGTGAGCTGTTCATTATGAGGCAGAGTTGGCAGAATGCAGGCAAGCTTTTAAGAATAAGGTTTATTTTTATTTTTAAAGCATGTGTTTGTGTGTCTATGTAAGCATGTATAGATGCAGGTGCTGGAGGAGTCCAGAAGAGGGTGTCAGATCCCCTGGACCAGGTGTTCCGAGCAATTATGAGCCCACTAATGTGAATGCTGGCAACCAAACTCAGGTCCTCTGTAAGGGCAGTACCTTATGTTAACCATCAAGCCGTTACTGCAGCCCACATGTAGACAATGTTTTAAGGGATTTCAGTGGTTACAAAGGAAAAGACCACAAGGTCAGGCAGTAGTTATAGTGACTACCATTGTACATTTATAATGGTGTTCGAATGAACTGGAGACTCAGGAGGGCCACTCAGGCATGGTGACATTTCTGTCTTCTGAGATAGATATTGAACTCTGTTTTCTCTGGCAGATCCAGTCTTTAGGCATAAAAGAGAAAAAAAAGTCAGTCTGATGGCTCACACCTAGAATACCAACACTCCAGAATGCCAAGGCAGGAGAATTACCATGAGCTCAAGGCTAGCCTTGGCTACAGTGTAAGATCTTGTCTTTTGAAGAAAGGCAGAGACAGGTGGTGGTGGCACAGGCCTTTAATCCCAGCACTTGGGAGGAAGAAGCATGGGGCTCTCTGTGAAATCAAGGCCAGCCTAGTCTACAGAGTGAGTTTCAGTACAGCCAAAGCCACGTGCAAATCCCTGTCTAAAAAAAAAAAAACAACAGAAAAAGGCAGAAAGAGAAAGGAAGGTGAGGATGTATCTTTTATATTTGAACATATACACTTATTGGCATATATATTCTCTGCATATGTGTGAAATAGAAAAAAAAACAATTGAGAGCAGATGGGGCTGGGAAGAGGTTGGCTGGCTGAATCTTTGTTCTAAAACTAACTTCACCTCACCACACCAAAGAGTCACATTTTGAAGAAGCCTAGGTTAAAGTCATTGTTACAGAATGAATTTTACTTTCACAGAACTTACCTATCTGAGTATGGTGGCACTAGTTTATAATCCCAGAATTTAGGTAGAGGCTGGAGGATTAGGGTTAGGACTTCAAGGCTAGTTTAACTACATACCAAGTTTGATAGTAGCCTGGGCTACTGGAAACCTTGTCTCAAAAAACAAAAACAAAACCCCAAAACAAGGTGCTGGGAATGTTGATCAGTTGGTAGAATGTTTGCCAACCATGCACAAGGCCCTGGATTCCATTCTAGCACCCGATAAACCATATGTGGTGGTCACCTTTAATCCAAGCACTTAAGAGGCAGAGGCAGGTGGATCTCTGTGAGTTCAAGGTTAGTCTGATTTACAGAGTGAGTTCCAGGCCAGCCAAGACTGACAAAGAAATCCTGTCTTGAGAAACCAAAACACACTCAAAAAGAATAATAATAATTAAAAATTATGGGTCACCCTCAGCCATGTATTGACATTTCTAGTCAGTTTGAGACCCTGTCACAACAAAACAAAATAAAACACACAAACAAATAGCTTATAAGTTGAAACGCTAGCTGCTAATAGCTTGCTCACATGATTGCAGAGACTGGAACTTTAAAGTAGTGATTAAGCCGAAATGAAGTCATTAGGACAGGTGCTAATCCAACATGGCTGATGTCCTTGTTAGTCGAGGACCTTTGGACACAGATGTAGAGGTGATGTGAAGACAGAGAGGAGGCTGTCCACAAGCCAAGGACAGGCATCTCTGAAGGAGAAGTTTTCACCTTGCTGAGCTCAGGCTTCTGGCATCCAGAATGGTGAAAAGTCATGCTCTGTTGTCCAGATTGCTAGTGCTAAAGGTTGAGTTAAAAGGGCTAGGAACACAGGGGAAGATAACCAAGAAGGCTCGGATAGCTGAGCCTCCCAGATAAGAGGCTCCTGGAAAAACAACGTTGTTTTTCACAGATGGACCCTCACTGAAGAGCACGGAAGGCACCTTTGCCCTTGCTTCGAGTCAGCGTCTAAACATTCAGGGGAGTGCTCACAACTTTGTAGGCATTCTTGCATCTGGTGTTGCTCATTACAACAGACTGAAGTCTGTGGGTAAGAGCAGATGCTAAGAAAGGCCCCAGCTATTTGAGGAAGAAGATCACAGACTGCCTCAGGGTAGGCCCTGTTCAGTCTAACCTCCTTTCTCCAGACTGTTCGTTCCATTTGCTTTCTCTGGCCTACTGTGGAGTAACCTGGAAGGGTTGGGGAAGTGGCTCAGTAGGTAAATGGCACTGGCTTGGCAAACGTGAGGACCTGAGTTAGAATCTCCAGCACGCATGTCAAAAAAGCCAGGCATGGCCTCTAGTGCCTGGAACCCTGGTGCTGGGTGTGGGGCGGAGGGAGAAAGGCAGGTCCTCAGGTTATGTGGCCAGTCAACTTAACTGAAAAGGAAGCTTCAGGTTGAATGAAAGAGCCTGTCTCAAGGGACTAGGGTGAGGGGTGAGAGAGCAAGGCGCTTGTCTTTCTTAGGAAGCCAAGGGTTAATATACCCAGACTTGGTGCATCACAATGCGCGCGTACACACACACACACACACACACACACACACACATTACACAGAGAATAAACCTTTGTCATTTGCTTACTCTGCCTGTGCCTTGATGTGAATTCCTCTCCTCTTGAAGTATGGGTTGGAATCAGAGGGAACACAGGAGACTACTCCCCTCATCTGTGGCAAAGTGACCCAGTTCTGCAGGATTTTACAGTAACGTGTAAAGTAATTGTGCCTTAATGGAAGAAAATGGCTGGGCCTGGTGGTTAGTGCACACCTTTAATCCCAGCATTTAGGATGCAGAGGCAGGGGGATCTCTGTGAGTTTGAGGTCAGCCTGGTCTACATAGTGAGTTCCACAGTTCCGGAGCAGTCAGAGCTACATAGTGAGACCCTGTCTGTCTTTCTTTCTCAAAAAAAAGAAAAAGAAAAAAAAATAAGCAAGATGAAAAAAAGAAAAAAGAAAAAAAAAAGAAGGAAGAAAATGGTTCATTCTGAGCCAAGTACAAGTGAATATGGCCCAAGTGCATAGATTCCAGTTACCCTGATTGACAAGTGTCACTGGAAAGATGTTTTGTCATATTATCATATGACAGAAAAGTCATATATCAATATCCTTACCAGGTTAACTTGGTGCATACTTTAGTAGGTGGGCTATAGCTACACAATGACATCTTTTTCATGGGCTTTGTGTGTTTACTTCTGAAGGGTACTTTTAGATTTTTAATTTTTAGGTATATGAGTGCTAGCCCACATGTATATCTGTGTACTATGTGCATGCAGTCTCCGAGGAAGTCAGATGAAGGGGTTAGATCCCCTAGAACTGAAGTTCCAGATGGTTGTGAACAGTCATGGAGCTGCTGGCCACCACACCTGGCTCATCTGCAAGAGCAGCCAGTGCTCTAAAGGGCTGAAGTTCCCCCCCATCACCCCCCTTTACAGCATGTTTACTTTTAGGTGGGTGGGGACTTCAGATGCTAACCTAAGCGAAGCCTTCAGACAAATGTTGAAAGATAAAGTCCAGGCTCCTTGTCCTCAGCTGTGGACAACTCTGAAGCCCATCTACCTAAAGGACAGCTCCTGGTGTCAGCTGAGGCCTTGGCTGGGTCTGTACAGCAGCTCTTACTGTCCTGCTTCTCATCTCTGTCTCCCTCAGGTGTTAGTCCCGAGAGCACTTGCTAATAAATCCCAGGCGCCAATTTCTGGGGGGTGGGGGTTATTTTTGGAAAACACAGTCTGGAAATATCAATTAACTACCATTTTCTTCAACGTTTATAGCTGTTCATACAAACAAAAGAAGAAATGTGTCAAATTCACATTAATTATGTTTATTTTATAATATAAACTCAGTGCAAGGATGAGGGGGCACATGGTTGTATGGGGGGAATAGATAGTAATTACTGAATTGTGAAGAAATATCAATTAGTACCATGAATTTAAAATCGAGTTCATTCTATTTTGGTTACAATAAATAATGTGGTGCGTTGTGAGGATTTCAGTAAATCCTCACATGGTGCCGGACAAGGTTTGCAAACTGGCCTTGTGTTTGTTATGCACTTTTATTTTATTATTTTGTTCGTTTGTTTGGTACTATCATTGAACAGGGAACCTCACACAGGCAGAGTCCACAGTCCATCACTGAATTACGCCCCGGGCCCCTCCCTTCAGGCAGGAGCATGGGCTTAGGCTGGCTCTCAAGGGCGCCAGATTACAGGGTGCCATCCTGTGAGATGGGCAGAGTAACCTCCCTTTCGGCAGTTTCACTTCTAAATGTGTCTGAGGGAGATAAGGAGATAATGGGGTGAGACCTCCATGCCCAGCAAGCAGACAGCCCCCATCAGGTGGGATACTTTCTCTTCATTTTGCTTTTAACAGAAAACAGAAAGTGACACCCCAAACAGTAGGTCTAAGGAGAAAGTGGGGGCCGGGCTAACAGTGAGCAGGAAGGTGCTTCGGGCCTTGAAGAGAAGGAAGGTGGTGGAGACGCAGCAGGGAGGCTGACTACCAACTTCTTTCTTTTTCTTTTCTTCTTTTTTTTGTGATTTTTGTTTTGTTTTGGTTTTGTTTTTATTTTTTTCTTTTCAAGACAGGGTTTCTCTATGTAGCCCTGGCTGTCCTGGAACTCACTCTGTAGACCAGGCTGGCCTTGAACTCACAGAGATCCACCTGTCTCTACTTCCCAAGTGCTGGGATTAAAGGTGTGCACCACCACTGCCCAGCTAACTTTTTTTAAAAATGTGTTTGTGTGAGTATAAGTCATATGTGGGTACCCACAGAGGCCAGAAGAGGGTGACAGATCCCTTAGAGCTGGGCTAATGGTGTTCTGAGCTGCCCAGCCTGGAACCAGCCTCGGGCATCCTGGAGGAGCCGCAATGCTCTGGAGTGCTTGCCCAACTGTGCCCCTTTGACTGGATTCATAAACTTTCGGTTCTCCCAACTACCCTCAAATTTTTTGTTTGTTTTGTTTTGTTTTATGAGACAGGGTTTCTCTGTAGCTTTGGAACCTGTCCTGGAACTTGCTCAGTAAACCAGGCTGGCCTCAAGCTCACAGAGATCCACCTGTCTCTGCCTTCCGAATGCTGGGATTAAAGGCGAGCACCACCACTGCCCGGCAATCCCTCAAACTTTTTATGTGGTCAAAGATGACCTGGAACTGCCCTGCTTCCCAAGGTCTTGGGGTTACAGGGGTGTGCTACCATGTTTTTATTTTATACTTTTATTTTTTCTGAATCATCTTGTATTGGTGGTGGAGAATGAAGATGGTCTTGAATTGCGAGTTTCTGTCCATCATCAATACCTTGGAGTAGTTGCTTTTTTTTTTTTTTCTCTTTGGGGGCTGGTCACCCAGCTCCCAGATAAACACACAGAGACTTATTTTTACTTATGAATGTTGGCCTAAGCTTGACTTGTTTCTAGCCAGCTTTTGTTAACTTAAATTAGCCCGTCTACCTTTTGCCTATGGGCTTGTACTTTTCCCTCTCCTATATATCCCTCTTCCCTTCCTATTCCGTGTCTGGCTGTGTGGCTGCCCCAGCATCTTCCTCTCCTCCTTTTTCTGTTCCTCCCTTCTTGTCTCTATTCGCTCTGCCTGGTAGCCTTGCCTTTCCCTTGACTGCCTTGCTGTTGGCCATTCATCTCTTTATTAGACCAATCAGGAGTTTTAGACAGGCAAAGCTTCACAGAGTTAAACAAATGCAACATAAAAGAATGTTACACATCTTTAACTAATATTCCACAACATCTAGGTTAGATTTCATAGCTGTATATGGTTCCTTTTAGTTGCTAAAATTCAATCAGCTTTAATTCCAATTTTGACTAATGGGTTGATGGTGTGTATGAGAGAATGTATGTGCTTGTGTGTGCTCAGATCCACCTGCCTCTGCCTGCTCACACACTCAGAGGCCAGAGGAGCATGCTGGGTATTCTGCTCCATCACTCTCTCCAACACATCTTTAGAAAGGGTCTCTCTCTGAATCTAGAGCTGGCTGGTGACTGGCTAGTCTTAGTGGTCCTCCTGTTTCTGCTGACCACAGTGTTGGGGTAACAGGTGTGTGTGACCATGGCCAGGTTTTTAGATGAGTGCTGGAATCTGAACTCAGATCCTCAAGCTTTGAGAGAAAGAACTCTTAAGTGAGATACTCTTTAGTGCTCCATACTTACACAAGGTCCTGGCACCTCTTGTTTCTTCTGACTGAGAGTCTTCTTATTTGCTGAATTAATTTATTCTTCAGACTTCAAGCCGTCTTTCTCAGGGCAGCCTTTCCTAGCCACACAATCATTATATCACACAGTCAAAATTCGCTGCTTAAGAGGTGGCCTACATCTACAGTACAACACTTGGGACACAGAGGCAGGGGGATCAGGAGTTCAGTATCAGCCTCAGCTACACAGTGAGCTCAGAGTCAGTCTGGGGGGCATGAGACCCTGTTCCAAAACCAGACAAACTCAAAACCTAAAGCAAAACAAAGGATTCTTTTCTCTTCCAGTTCTAAGAGAGAAAAAGAAAGCCAGATGGATCTAGCATTAAGAGGACAGTTAACTGGTTCACATAACTGAAATGCTCATGGATTTTTGGCACAAGTGTAGGACTTTAAATGACTGTTCTTTGGAATCTGTGTTTTCTGCATCTCCTGTCTTCTGTTAGTTCTAGTCTCAGGTACACTCCTATGTGAGGGCTACTAGATGTCCCTAGTGCATTCTTTTAGATTAGCCACTATTCATAATTTTTTTTTGTTAGAGACAGGGTTTCTCTGTGTATCCTTGGCTGTCCTCCAACTCATAGTGACCCACGTGCCTCTGCCTCCTGAGTGCCAAGATTAAAGACACCACTGCCTAGCAACTTTTTTGATTTTTAAAGGCAAGATTTTATGTAACCCAGACTGGTCTAGAACTTGCTATGTATTGGAAGTTTACCCTGAACTCTAGGTCTTCCTGTCTCCCACTCCTGGGTGCTGGAACTACAGATGATCATCACCAAGCCTGGTTCTCAATTAGAGAACCTTAATGATTCTGTGGTTTCTCTCTCTCTCTCTCTCTCTCTCTCTCTCTCATTGGCCTGGCTTGAAGTACATGGAATGTTCTTGAATCACTGTGGTCATGAGAAAGTACTCCTATTAGTCAGGAGTAGGTCATGTGACCAGCAGTGACTTTAGTGGGGTCAGCCCCCCTGTACTTGGAAATGTGGTTCCCAAGATAACACTAAGGCAAGATTTCCAGCAGAGGGAAGGCTAAAGTAGATGTCCACTCCATCTCTGGGACCTCTGTGATGTAGCCTGATAGAACCATGTGTTTAATTAATTAATCCTAATATAATTGTCTTAGTTAGGGTTTCTATTGCTGCAATGAAGCACCATGAGCAAAAACCAAGCTGAGGCAGAAAGGGTTTATTTGACTTATACTTCCACATTGCTGTTCATCACTGAAGGAAGTCAAGACAGGAACTCAAACAGGGCTGGAACCTGGAGGCAGGAGTTGATGCAGAGGCCATGGACGATGATGCTCACCGATTTGCTTCCCCTGGCTTGCTCATCAGCTCAGTCTGCTTTTTTACAGGACCCAGGACCAACAACAGTTCAGGGATGGTACCAACCACCATGGGACAGGGTCCTTCCTATCCCATTGATCTCTTCATGAGAAAATGCCTTATAGCTGGATCTCATGGAGGCATTTCTCAACTGAGGCTCCTTCCTCTCTGATGACTCTACCTTGTGTCACACAAGCTGACACAAGACCAGCCAGTACAATAACATATACTATATTGAAAGGTCCACTAGAGTTGATGTCTGAGATGGAAACTCACTAATTGCGGCTTGAGCCAATTGATCGATGACTGAAGGCCCTTTGATCCACTATCTGAAAAGGGAACATCTGGTCCTGAC
>LOEQ01003982.1:70162-87114 GCA_001685075.1 Bramus lutescens
CTCTCTCTCTCTCTCTCTCTCTCTCTCTCTCCTCTTCCCCTTCTCCCCTTCCCTCTCTCCCTTCCCCTCCATAATCCAGTAAATAAGTATCCAACCTTACTCTGAGGCGTGCCTATCCATCTTTCTCTCACCCACAGGGGCTGCAACTCCTCATGAGACTCGCTGCCCGATCTAGGTCTCTCACCCACTATGCAGCTCCGTGCCTAGGACCCACTGGCCCTCATGGCCCATGGGCCTCTTGGGGGCTCCCTGCTTGGGATTGGCTGCCTTTGTGGCCCACCATGGTCTCGTGGCCTGCTGCTGTCACTCGGGGACCTACAGCATTTTATTTTTACTGTTACACACCAAACGATGATCCCCTCCCCAGAGATGCTTAAGACCACTCCCACAGGGTATTTAAACTGCCCCCCCATCAAACACTAGTTTTCTGGTCTTCCTTTCCCCTCTCTTTCTGGGGGGCTGGAAAGCCATCCAGGACTGTTGGTATCCATTAAGCCTGGACTTTTTCTGATTCGGTTTGATTTGGTCTGATTTGGATTATTGCATTGGCATAGAGGCTTCTTGGGGTGCAGAAGCTTTTCAGCCTGCAGGAGGGGAAAGGAACTGTTTTGACATACTCTACAGAATACTATTCTTAACAAGGTCTGCCCTCATGAGAAACTAGGCCAGAACCTGACCTGCTGGGGTTTTCTCAAAGCTGGTGTAATGTGGCTGGTTCCCCAAAACGTGTCACTCTGTTGGAAAAGGGAAATCTCAGTCATGCAGCCATCCAATCACACAGCTTAGAGACAAGTCGGTTGTGGTGGTGAGTCCCTGTAATCCAGGGACTTGGGAGATGGAGGCACAAACATAGGGAAATCCAAAGACAATCCTGGTTGTATGAAGTTTGAGGAGTCTGGGCTATATGAGACCTTCCTTTTCTGTTTTTGTTTTATGAGGCAGCAGTTCTCTGTGTAGCCCTGGCTGCCCTAGAACTCATTCTGTAGAGAAGGAAGGCCTGAAACTCAGAGATCCGCCTGCGTCTTCCTCCCGAGATACACAGAGAAACACTGTCTTAAAAAACCAAAAAAAAAAAAATCCAACAAAATCTTAGAAATAGTTATGAGTGTGAGGCGTGGGGGTGAGGATCACTGTTCTGACATCTGATCATATGACTTCCCTCTTTCAGCATTATTTAAAACCTGTCTAAGGAAATTCCTTTGACCCAGTATATCATGTACCAAAACATTACAGGTATGAAAATGTCATAATGAAACCCACTGTTTTGTATTCTGATTATAAAAACTAATAAAAAAGAAAAGTACAAAGGTGAGCCGACATGATGACCCTGTGGGTAAAGGTGCGTGCGTGCTGGCAAGCCTGATGATCTACGTTCAATCCTCAGAACCCACACTGTGGGAGAGACCTGATTCTATCAAGTTGTCCTTTGACCTTCACACATGCACTGTGGCATATATACACATGCTCTAAATCAATAAATCAATCAATGTGGAAAAGATTAGCAATAACAAGACAGTCTGTGTACAGCTCAGCAGTATAGTACGTGTCTAGTATGTGCAAAGCCCTGGGCTGGATTCACAGCCCTGTAAAAAATATTGTTAAGCGCATTGAAAGGTTAAAACACAGGTTGAAATGAAGCGAGAGAGGGAAAGCAAGCAGCAGACACTGCAAGGATTTTATGGAAGTATAGGACCGGAAATTGAAAGCAATTGTGAGCTATGCTGAGAGTTCTAATGAAGAACCAGCCTGCCTCCACTTTAGGCTTAGAAGATGTCTTATAGCTGGGTGGTGGTTGTGCAAGTGTTTAATTCCAGTACTCCGGAGGCAGAGGCAGGTGTATCTCTGTGAGTTCGAGACCAGTCTGAACGAGTTCCAGGATAGCCACCAAGGCTACATAAAGAAACCCTGTCTTTAAAAATAAAAGAGCCATCTTGTAGTAAAGACAAACTAGGTTCAAACTATTTATGATTAAATCTGTTTCTCAAGGATTGGGCTGTGCCCACCTCTAACCTCAACTACTGATGGTTCTGTACTGCCTGTTCCAGGAAAGGCAATCAAGTCTTTGTTTCAAAAAGGTTTTTTTTTTTTTTTTGAGACAGGGTTTCTCTGTAACTTTGGAGCCTGTCCCGGAACTCACTCTGTAGATCAGGCTGCCCTTGAACTCGCAGAGATCTGCCTGCCTTTGCTTCCTGAGTGCTGGGATTAAAGGCATGCACCATCACTACCTAGTTTGTTTCGAAAAGTTAATAACCATCTTGCCACCATCTTTATTTTGAAAGGGTTGCTATGGCTACCTTGTTATGACTACCTGTTGTTAGGTCCACCTTGCCACCATGTCTTTGTTTCAGGAGATTGTTAGGACCAACTCACTATGCTTATGTCTTGTTCCTGTAACCCCACCTATTTTGCCTGCCAAATCCCCACCAGGAAACCCACGACCCCTGAGCTAAAAGCCTTTTTTTCTTCACATCTAAGCTGACCTCTTGAACCCAGCCTTAGGGGGAGCAGCCCTTGTACAATAATAAAGAAGTTTGCTGTAACTCATTGATTGCTGTAGTTAATTTGGCCATGCTACTGGGGTCGGCAGTTTCCCATTGTTGGACTCAACAGTACAAAGTAGACAGCACCAAGGGACAAAGGGCAGTGTGAGCAGAATGGCAAAAATTCCAAGAGAAAAGCAAATAGAAATGTTGGTGATCCAAAGCAGTGCAATGAGGTAAGATATGATGCTACAGGCCTGAGATCTCAGCACTGGGAAGGAAGCAGGCCTGTACCACAATGCAGCCTGTGCTACAAATGGAGATCCTAGTAGAAGGAGAAAGAGAAAGGGAAGGAGGAAGAGGAGGAGGAGGNAAGAAGAAGAAGAAGAAGAAGAAGAAGAAGAAGAAGAAGAAGAAGAAAACAAGCCACTTTTGGCATAGTATGACCATTATACTCTTAAAAAAAAACCTTTCAAACTTGTCTCTATAGGTTTCTATAGAATTTTACTTGTTGTGTGTGTGTTCATGTGTGTGTAGCTGCCGATGTACCATGGTGCACATTTAAGGATTTAAGGTCAGATGACAGCTTGCAATGGAACTGTTCTCCTTCCGCTCTGTGGGACAATGGGATTTAACTGAGGTTATCAGAGTTGGTGGCAAGTGCCTTTACCCACTGACCCATTTTGCTGGGCCCTTTGTGTTCTTGAACTCACAAGGGCTGTGATTACCTGTGCAAGATCTATGCAGTAATGGGCCCATCAATATCCTGTCATGGAGGGGTAAGGGACTCACCTGGCCCCATTCATCACCCAAGAACTATTGGAAGTTAATGGTTGCCAGGAAATGGCGACATTTTCTTCACCAATGTAGCCATTGGTAAGGTGCCCATGCTTCTGTAAAAGCCCTCACCCATGCTACCACTTTAAGCAGCCTTAATGAGACTCATCAGGTCACCAGAACAAAAAAGATACAAGGTAGAAGGGGGAAAGAGAAAGAGGGTCAGCAGGAAAGGAAGGGGACAAGAGAGTGATGGGCGGACTGTGATCAAAATTCGTGAATGACAAGGCCGTAATGAAATGCATCATTATTTATAATTAATATATGGCAATAAAAACATAAAATTAAAAAGAGCATATAATGGAAATAAATTATAGGGAAACGACAAAATGTATAAGCATGCAATGGCATGTTTACCAGAAGTAAAGAACAGTAAAAATATTTGAGAGGAAAATGACTAAGAATATCTCTATATTCATGTCAGATACCAACCTACAGATCCAGGAGCTCAGAGAACATTAAAGAGAGTAAAATATCCCTTCCCAAATACACAAAATAGGTACACATATGCATGTATCTTCAAACTAGAAAGGCAAAGATAAAGATGAAACCCATCTTACCCTACAGAGGAATAAAAAAATTTCTCCAACTTCTCAGAAGCATAGCAAAAGACAGCAAAGAGAAACCAAAATTATGTACCCTGAAAACTCACCTTTTAAAAGTAAAGGAGAGGGCTGGAGAAAACGCTCATCACTTAAGAACACTTGCTACTCTTGCAGAGAATCCAAATTCACTTCCCAGCACCCACATGGTACCTCATAACCTCCTGTAACTCCAGTTCTAGGGAGTCTGTCACCCTCTTCTGGTTTCTGAAGGTACTTGTAGATATGTGGAATACAGAAACAATCATATAAGTTTAAAAAAATCATTAGGCAGTGATGACACCCACCTTTAATTCCAGAAATTAAGGCAGGTGGATCTCTGTGAGTTTGAGACCAGTCTGGTCTACAGAGGGAATTCTGGGATGGCCAAGCAGGGTTACACAGAGAAGCCTTGTCTTGAAAAACCAACCAACCAAACAACCAACCAACCAACCAACCAACACAAATTCTTCATAAGTTAAGGAGAAATACTTTCTCATACAAAATCTAAGGGAGTTGCTGCATATAAACTACACTCAAAATTGAAATCAGTTTTTAGAGATAAAAAAAGTCGGGCTAGCAGGATAGCTCAGCAGGTAAAAATGCTTGCCAAGCAAGCTTGGGGTCCTGAGTTCCAACTCCCAGATTACATGTGTGTGCTGTGCATGCTTCCACCCATCTGTATACATACATACACACACACACAAATAAAATCTTTAAAACATTGTAAAATAGATTTGTAGTTAAAAAATATAAAATCTATACAGAAAGAACATCTAAGACAGAAGAAATGAAAAGACAACCCCCTTTTTTTCTTTTTTTCTTTTCTTATTTTTGTTGTTTTGCCTTGTTTTTGAGACAAGGTCTCTCTATGTAGCCCAGAATTCACTAAGTAGAAAAGGATGATCTGCAGCAACGATCGCCTGCCTCTGCCCCCTGAGTGCTGGAATAAAGGCAGGTACGTGCCATCGTGCTTGGTGTCCGAACAAAGCTAGTTTATATTTTTATATTTTATCATATTATGTTCTATAATATAATTACATTTATATATTATTTTGTTCTATTATGTAATTTTATATTTAGTAATTTAAAAATATTTATTTTTAATGAAACTGGAGAAATGGCTCGGTAATGACAGGTGTTCAATGCTCTTACAGAGATTTGGTTCCCAGCACCCACATCAGGCAGCTCACAACTGCTTATAACCCCAGTTCCAGGGGATCTGAGGCCTTCTGGCCTCTGTGGGAACCTGCATGCATATGGTTCAAATAAATTCATGAAGGCCTTTATACAAACACATAAATTAAACCATTTAAAAACTTATTTATGGGGCTGAAGCAATGGCTCAGCAGTTAAGAGCACTTGTTTTCTCTTCTTGCAGAGGACCTGTGTCCAATTCCCAACATCCCATGGTGGCTCACAGCTGTCTTAGTTCGGGTTTCTATTGCTGTGAAGAGACAGCATGACCACAGCAACTCTTACAAAGGGAAACATTTAATTGAAGTGCTGGCTTCAGTTTCAGGGGTTTAGTCCATTATCACCATGGCGGGAAACAAGGTTACTAGGAATATGGCAGTATGCAGGTAGACATGGTGCTGGAAAATTCTTCATTTTCATCCAAAGGCAACAGGAAGTGAACTGAAACACTGGACGTGGCTTGAGTATATATGAAGCCTCAAAGTCTGCCTCCACAGTGACGCACTTCCTCCAACAAGACCACACCTACTCTAACAAGTCCACACCTCTCAATAGTGCTATTCCCCTTGAGGGCCATTTTCTTTCACACTACCGCGACAACCATCTGTGACTCCAGGTCCAGGGGATCCACCACCCTTCCCTGAACTCCTTGAGCCAGGGACCCAGGTGATACACATACTCAAATGCATAAAATAAACCTAAATAAAATATTTCAAATAATTTATTTATAGTGTCTGATGTATGTGGGGCAGGTTGTGGTGGGGGTTGTTTACCTTATGGATCCGAAGTGGAAGCCAAAAAGGGCAACTATGAGAGGCTGTAGTAATATTTCATTTGTATTTTAATAAATAAAGCTTGCCTGAAGTTCAGAGCGTAAAACAGCTGCTTTTGATCAGCCTTACCGACCAGGCAGCGGTGACACACACCTTTATTCCCAATAGCCACACTAGATTGCCATAGAAACCAGCAGTAGTGGTGCACGCCTTTAATCCCAGCCCTAGAGAAGAATATAAGACAGGAGGAGACAGCTCTCAGACAGTCTCATTCAGAGGATTCCTGGAGGCAGGATGGCCATTTTGGACTGAGGTAGAGGTAAGAGTCGGTGGCTGGCTATTTTGCTTTTCTAACCTTCAGGTTGAATCCCAATATCTGTCTCTGGGTTTTATTAATCATGATATACTCTCCCTCCACCTTAAGGTGGGTTCTGGTTGCTAGGCTTGCAGAGCGAATGCGGGGGTCAGTTGTGAGGTCTTTACTCACTGAGCCTTCTCTGCACCCTTCTGCTTAGTAATTCTAAGAAGAAAATTTGCTCATGAAGCATTTGATTAACCCTGAGGGGCAATGTGCATATGAAATACAGGGAGTAATGATTACTTTCTTGCTCTGTTCGTCAGTTTTCAGTTTTCAAATCTAATGAGTTGGCTCATGTTCATGTTTCTAAGGTGACTAGCTAGTTAGGTGTCGCTAAAGCAATGGTTCTCAATCTGTGGGTCATGACCCATTTGGGGTTGCATATCAGATACTTACATTATCACTCACAACAGTAGCAAAATTAGAATTATTAAGTAGCAACAAACTAATTTTATTGTTGAGGGATCACCACAGCATGAGGAACTGTATTAAAGGGCCGCAGCATTAGGAAGGTTGAGAACTGCTGCTCTACAGTGGTCTTTTAAACACAGAGCTTGTGTCTAAATACCTTTGTGTGTTTTTCCCGTGCAGTACTTATGCTCATGGATGTCCCAGCTGACCCTAGTTGGTGGATGACAGTTTGTTCTGGTAGGCTTATTTTCTTTGTTGTATAGTAGACATCAAAACCAGGACCTCACACTGCAAGAGTTGCATCCCCAACCCTAACCTGACTCAGGTGGATTCACTCATTTTCAAAACCAATCATTTCTCCAAGAAGCCCTAGTTGCTTCTAATGAGGAAAGATATTCAGAAGATGTGCTCTGGCCTTTAGGGTTCTCATTGCTCTGTGCTGTTCTCAAATGAGCCGGATAGACAAGGAACTGACCTCCTTTCCTGAGAGCTGGAGAGAGTCACTTTAGGGTACTGATGAAAAAACAAAACCTCAGAGAAAACCAACAAAGCTCCAGTTGTCCAAAAGGTGATTATATAGGAAGAAAAAAGGCAAGGGGACGTGACATAGTGAGTCTAAAAACCTGCTAGAAAAAAATAATCAAGTCTGAATGAAAAGAGGGTACTAGGGAAATTCCCAGGAATCCACAAGGATGGCCCCAGCTAAGACTCTAAGCAACAGTGGAGATGCCTAAACTGGCCTTCCCTGTAATCAGATTGATGACTACCTTAAATGTCATCAGAGAACCTTCATCCAGCAACTGATGGAAGCAGATGCAGAGATCCACAGTGAAGCCCTGGACTGAGCTACTGGAGACCAGTCCGAGAGAGGGAGGAGCGATAATATGAGCAAAGGGGTCAAGGCCTCATATGATGGTGATACCCACAGGAACATCTGACTGGAGCGAGTGAGATTTCACTGACTCTGGACTGATAGCAGGGGAACCTGCAGAGAACCAAAGAGACCCACTGAATATGTGGGACAGGCGTGACGCTTGGGCAGTCTGTGGGAGCACTGACAGTGGGACCAGGATTTATCATCCCTAGTGCTTGCACATTCTCTTTGGAGGGATATTTTGCTCAACCTAGATATAAGGGGAAGGGCCTCGGTCTTGCCTCGAAGTGATGTGCTAGACTTTGTTGATTCCCTATGGGAAGCCTTAGCCTTTCTGAGGAGTGGATGGACAGGCGGGGGACCAGGAGGAGGGGAGGGAGTGAGAACAGGGACACCTATGTAAAATGAGAAAAAAAATTAATTAAAAAATTTTTTAAAAATCTTAATAAAAAAAAGAAAGAAAAGAAAACAGCCTAAATACAGAAAGAACTTAGCTAAGGCACGCCTGGCTAGCGGTGCTAATCAGAAGAGGAACTCCTGCATGGATCTCTATTGCTCCAGATTGAGCCAATATGGGGTCCAAGCAGTAGTGAAAAAGATCATAGATACACAGTTTAAAAATAAATGTTTATTTCCAACAGTTATATCATTAAAAAGGTAGAGGGGATATGCTCCGCAGCTGGAGGACCGCGTCAGCCCTGGTGCTGCGTTTTGCTGGCTCAGGCTCTTGGATCCATTTTGTAGCTGAAGTTGGCCCTAAGCTCCAAATTCTGCTTCTGCAGCCTCAGGTACTGGGATGACAGACAGGCGCTGACGTGCACAGCAGCCTGGATTCTTAACAAACCTAGATGGCCTGCCTCCTCTTCTCCCGGGAGCATAGCCTTAAGGAGTTTAGGTGGGGAGCTGAAGTCTCAGGATTGTCTGGACCACAAGAAAAGTAAAATTTGTGGTACAGGGAGAGGACAAAGTGGGTTTATTCATAATTATGTTAATCAGGATTAAAAATGTTACTTTGGTGGGAAGGTGACACACGCATTGGAATGGGCTCCCTGCCAGCTCTGTGAAATTTTGTTTTGTTTGTTGGTTGGTTTTGTTTTGTTTTTTTCCAGACAGGGTTTCTCTGTAGCGTTGGAGCCTGTCCTGGAACTAGTTCTTGTGGAGCAGGCTGGCCTCAAACTCACAGAGATCCTCCTGAGTGCTAGGATTAAAGGCATGTGCCACCACCACCCAGCAAGTCCTGTGAAATCGTAAGGATTCATCTCTGTGTGCAACCTCAGGTCTCCCTTTTCCTGTCTGCTGTCTTTCATTGGGGAGCATCTCACCAATCAGAACCCAAGGTCAGGAACTGAACCTGCGAAGTCTTGCTCTGAGGTACCAACACATAACATAGCCTGTTCTGGAGACTTCCTGACTGCATGCCTTCCCTTTCTCTGTCCTCACCAAGCAGGAAGATGGATTTAGGCCACACGTATAGACAAGAAACCCCAGGTGGAGAGAGCAGCGATGAAGCATGTTAGCCATCTTTGTCCCCAGTCTTAGGCTTGCCCCACGTTCACAAAGTCCCAAGGCTGGTCTTTTCTGCTGTGTACAGATCATCTGATTAAAAGGAACTGCAGGAGCCCCACTCCCAGAAACAGGGACTCACCCTCAGGCCCTTAAGCCTTTAGCCAGATGAACCCTGGAGTTAGCCTCCACAGGTTCACATTCCAGCATTGTCCCTTGTGGGCTATGTGACTTTGGGCAAGTATGTAACTCATTGTGTGCGTGTGTATTTAAAGATTTATGTCTGTGCATAAATGTGTGTCTGTGCACATATTTTCCATATGCTTATGGGTACCCTCAGAAGTCAGAGGGCTTTGGAGCCCCTGAAGCTGGAGTTATATATCAGGGGTTGAGTGTGGCCAAACATGGGTTCTGGGACCCAACTCTGGTTCTCTGGAAGAGCAGCAAGTGCTCTTAACTGCTGAGCCACCTTTCTAGCTCCGTGTGTACATTTTAGGGTCCTTGTCTCAAAAGTGGAGACCATAGCTATTCTCTACCTTGTAAAATTGCTGTGAGAATTAAGCCAAGCAATATATGAACAATCCTTGGCACGGTATTCGAAGTTCTGGTATACAGGGAGGGATCAGCAAGGGAAATCTCTTGTTACTCTTTCTCAAGACAAAGAAATCTTCTGACCCAGAAACAAAGCAAGCCGGGAGGACTGAGAAAAGTCCAGCCTCGGGCCTTATCACCCCAAGTGCTGCTTCAACACTGCGGGTCTGTTCTGTTAAATAAAGAATCTTTTTGTCTCCAGGAAAGATAGCCGTATTACTTGGGTTTATTTTTCAGAAATCCTTGAACAGGAACAGGCGGTGCAAGGAGCTTTTGCACCCATGAGTTTGAGAGTAGCCTGAGAAACACAGGGAAACCCTGCCACCACCAACCCAACAGGAACATACCCCAAAGGGCCCAAACCAGTCACAACCCCGGTCCATCAACCAGATGGCGTTCGTAGCTGGGCCCCCTCACGCTTCTTTCTCGTCTTGGTTTCCCCTAGACCTGTTCTCCTTGGTTTCCCTCTATGACCCACATTTGTTCTTCCTCCACTGGTGGCCTCACATCTGGAATTCTGCTTTTTCTCTGGCCTTTTCCTCATATCCCTTTGCTTTCAGTACCAAACTGTGACTTCAGAGCAGTGACCTCTCAGGTCATCGGGCCACCCGGCTTCTCGGGTCATCTGGCTTTCGCCACAAAAAGAGGTCATTGTAGCAGATAGTGATGGCCCAAGTCACAGTGCTTCGAGAAGGAAGCAGAACGCATAGTGAGGGAAAGGCTGGCCAGAAAAGAGAGCGTGGAGAGAAAAGAAAATTTCCGTAGTCATGAGCAACAACATTCCCGGGCATAAGCACAAGGACGGCTCGGGCACCTGGGGACCTCAGAGAAGACAGGGTGCAGGATTTCAGTAATGGTGGTTTGTAAGTTTTTAGGCACCATCATAAAGTGTTTAGGGTAACTCTATATATTACGGTCTGCATGGATAAATCAACAATATTTAGGTAATGTTTTATATAATGCAAGGAGAAAAACCAACAAGAAAAGCATGAGTCCTGAGTATACAGGCATGGACTACCACACCTGGTTTCAACATGCGAATTAAAAGAATTTAGCTGGTTAAGAGCAGGGTGGTGGCACACGCCTTTAATGCCAACACTCAGGAGGCAGAGGCAGGTGGATCTCTGTGAGTTCAAGGCTAGGCTGGTCTACAGAGCCAGTTCCAGGACAGTCAGGGCTACTACAAAGAAACCTTATCTCAAAAAACCAAAACCAAAACCAAAAGTAGTGTGGTTAGGCGTGGTGATTGGAGCCCATAATCCCAACACCAGAGAGGTGGGGACAAGTGGTCAGGAGTCATCTTCAAATACAGGGAGAATTTGAGGTATCCTGTGGTAAATGAGAACTTATCTTAAAAACACAATAAATCAAGGGACTAGAGAATGGCTCAGTGGTTAAAAACACCTGTAGAGTGTGGTTTCCTGAACTCACATTTGCTCATAACTGCCTTTAACTTCAGCTCCACAGGATATAACGGCCTTTTCTGACCTCCTAGGGTACCAGTATATGCATGTAGACACTCAAGCACACGTGCACGCACACATGTGCTCTCACTCACACACACCACACACACACAAATAAAAATAATATAAATATAAATAAAACAAACAAAAAAGGTATGATGGTGATCCATGCATGGCTGTAATCACAGCTAGTTAGGAAGCTGGAGCTTGGGGTTCAAGGCCAACTTGGACAACATATTAAAACACTGTTCTGTTGTGGAATGTTTGTACACTGTGTGAAGATGTATTGCTGTGATTGGTAAAATAAAGAGCTGAATAGCCAATAGCTAGAAAGGAAGGGATTAGGCAGGACTTCTGGGGACAGAGAGGATTCTGGGAAGAAGAAAGGTGGAGTCGTCAGCCTCACTTGGAGGAAGCAGCATGAGCAGTATGGAGAAATGAGGTAACAAGCCACGTGACAGAAGGTAGATTAAAATAAATGAGTTAAATTAAGTTAAGGTAACTAGTGGGACAAGTCTAAGCTAAGGCCAAGCTTTCATAATTAATAATAAGTCTAAGCGTCCTTATTTGTGAGCTGGCAGCCCCCCCAAAAAATTCAATTATACTCTTCTACAAAAACAAAATAAGATAAAAGAAAATAAAAATTGCTTTAACAGCTGGGTGGTGGTGGAGCACACCTTTAATCCTAGCACTTGGGAGGCAGAGGCAGGCAGATCTCCATGAGTTCAAAGCCAGCCTGGTCTACAAAAGTAAGTTCCAGGACAGCCAGAATGGTTATACAGTGAAACCTTGTCTTGGGAAAACAAAACAAAACAAACAAAAAAAACCCCAAACAAACAAACAAAAAAACTGCTTTAACAGTTCATTTGAATTGGCTTGCATCTTTTATGCAAAAATCTAAAATATTGTTTTCCTCTCAATGCCAGTGGAGCACAGTGGTGGCGTCAGACATCAGGCATCCTGCCTCACACAGACAGCAAGATCTCACTTAGAGCATCACGTGGTCTGCTCCGCAATCAGTGTTCTCACTCAGCCCTTGTCTCCTTAGCTTGCTAGAGCTGCATAGCTGAGCCCTGCCTCGGAAAGAGAAAGAAAGGGTTTCTCCCTGAACCTGGAGCTCATTCTACCTCCAGACGCCTGCCACTCTGCACGGACCTTTTTAAAAACTAAGATTATTTTATTTATTTGTGTGTGCATGTGCACGTGTACATGTGAGTGCCCCAAAGAGGGCATCAGACCTCCTGGAGTGACAGGTGGCCATGAGCTGTCCAGTGTTGGTAGCAAGAATCACACTCTGATCTTTGCAAGAACAGTGCAAGCAGTAACTGCTAAGCCCATGTCCATGCCTAGTATTTTGCTGTGTTGTTGGTGTTTTTTTGTTTTTTGTTTTCACCTGAAACAAACAGAGAGGACTTAGGTACTCATGCTTCTACGGCAGGCATTTCCTAACTGAACCATCTTCCCGGCCTCCCCATTTTTATTATTATTTTTATTCTGAATCATGTCTTGATAAGTTGCCCAAAAATGGTTTTGAATGTGCTCTGGCAGGCCTTGAACTTTTGATCCTCCTGCTCTAGCCTTCAAGTAGCTCAGATTATAGGCCTGTGTCACCAGGTCCAGTTTTCTAATAAGATTTTTCTGCCCTCATTTTATTCTAGGAGCCTGCACAGTTTATATGATGATGAAAATGGTGAATTATCTGAACATAATCAATACTATTTAGCTTTTCTCTTTTTTTAAGTTCCTATTTCTAGTTCTTTTATGTGTTAGGAATATACATTCTCTGATTTCAATAGAAATTTTTCTTTCTTTAGAAAAAACTCCATATCATTTGCTCTAATTTCATTAAAATGAAATTCAAACCCATTCAAATGGTAATTTCATCATTGGAATTTATAGTTGTAATTGAGAATTTTACATTATGTGATCTAAGGATAATCAAAATGAATAGAGCTACGGTTGAATCATAGTGAGGTTTCAAAACACATAACACAGAAACTAAGTGGGATAATTTAATACTGCCTAATATAATATTCAATATTCGTGGAATACTTCCTTCAATTTCTTCAGACATAGTTATTATTCTCTGTAAAGAACAAACCTGAATAAAGAACTTATCTCAGATGTTACTGCAAACCAATTTTAACTCCTGGAGATTCTTACCATATGTACATTTTCAAAGACCTGCATTGATCTGCTCATTCTATAATAAGTTGTAAAGTGCCTATTAGGTACCTAGTTCACCACTAAAAAACAGAAGTAAATCAAAACAAAGAGGGAGGTAAAATGGCTGGCTTCTTACTATTTGAGTAGCAGAGGTAAGGAAAGAGACATAGAGAAGACATGGGGCAGTTTGGTGTCGCGATGCACGTCTGTAATCACAGCACTCAGAAGGGGAAACAGGAGAATCAGGAGTTCAAGCCCAGCTTCAGCTACATAGCAAACCCTGTTCCAAGAAGCTAGGAGAGAGATAGGAGAGAGANAGGGAGGGAGGGAGGGAGAAATAGAGAGAAACAGAGAGACAAAGAGACAGAGAGAAAAGAATGACATCATTCAGCCTTAGTAGAGAGTGGGATCCGTACGGTGGCTGAGGTGAACCTGGAGTGTAACGTGTTTGACTGAGACACAAGACAGGATTCGGCAATGAGGCAAGGCTAGGCGAGATCTGAGAAAACATCCTGGACAGGTGAATCAGAAAAACAGTAAGAAGCAGTCAAAAGGGGACATCAAGGACATTTTAAAAAAAGAGCAGCACAGAAAGACAAATGTCTAGATGTAAGGGACAGGATTTTACAGTTGCAGAACTGTAAAGGGTTCAGTTTAATAGCTTGGATGAGAGGGAAAGAGTGGTCACTGCGAAAGTGAGCTGCTATCTATCATTCCAGAAAGGTCTATGGTCATTGTCATGAACTGAGTAGTAGCCCCAACCCCTATAACTTATGTCTCCCGTTGACATCAGCATATGACTCTACCTGGATACAGAGCTCTGGAAGACATTAGGACTCTCAAGTGAAACCACCCAGACTTGAGTAAGTTCTACATCCAGGGACATTGGCCTTATAGGAACAGAAGACTTGGCCAGCACTTGCCTGTGAGCCCAGCACTCAGAAGGCTGAGGTAGGAATATATAGAGTTAAGGCCAGCCTGGGCTATTTAAGGAGACCCTGTCTTTAAAACTATTGAGAGAGAGGTTGGAGAGATGGCATAGTGGTTAAGAGTATATATTATTCTTGCAAGAAACCTGAATTTGATTCTCAGCACTCATGTAGGGCAGCTCCCAACTGTCTGTAACTCCAGACATGGGGCTGGAATTCCTAGAATCCATGGGCACCTGAACTCACATGCATATATACAGATACATATAGACAATTTAAAATAAAACACATTTCATTAAAGGAAGATGGGACTCCTGCAACTCCAAGCCATATTTCTCAAAAGACCCTCCAGGAATCACAAGAAGTTTGGAAGAAGTAAGGAAGGAAGGAAGCTTTCACTTCTGACTTCCAGAATCACAAAAGAATTTATTTCTGTTGGTTTAAGCCCCTACATTTGAGGTAAGTTATCATGATAGCTGTATTAGTTAGGGTTTCTATTGCTGTGAAGAGACATCATGAGCATGGCAACTCTCATAAAGGAAATCATTTAATTGTGGTGGCTTATAGTTCAGAGGTTTAGCTCATTATCATCATGGTGGGACAAGGAGGCATGCAGGCAGCCATGGCGCTAGAGAAGGACCTGAGAGTTCTTCATCTTGATCCAAAGGCAATAGGAAGTGAACTGTATGCGATACTGGGTATAGCTTGAACATAGACCCTCAAAGCCCACTCCCACGGTGACATACTTCCTCCAACAAGGCCACACTTCCCAATAGTGCCAGTTCCCATGGGCCAAGTACTCAAACACACAAGCCTATGGNGGGGGGGGGCATACCTATCCAAACCACCACAATAGCTTAGAAAACCAATATAACCATGTTTGGGAATCTGAACTGCCATGTATATTTCTCCATGTCCCATCACATGAAGATATCCTATGACAGGGTTTCCAGCAAAGAAGTGCTATTACCTAACTATTACTTTTAAAAAGTCACTGGTCGTAGCTATGATAATGTGTGAGAAGAAAGGCTGCGTGTAGAGGGCAGCCTTGTTGGGAAGGGAAAGAGAGGAATGAATAAAGTGTGAGCTATGTAATCTCAAATGGTTGAACTCCATTACTGGTTTTAGATGTGGCCCTTTGTGGAGAATAAAATGTCAAAGCTTGACATTGATGGCAGACTCCTCACTCAGTCCTTCAAAGAGCTTCCCAGCCTTGCATTCAGCAAAAACAGAGGACATGGGTGGATATGACTGTGTGAGCTGAGCTAGCTCAGTTGAAATAATCTGATTTATATATTAAAAACTATTAATTTATGCTTAAACTGCTATATAAAAATGGATATCAGATTGGGGTATTGTGTGATGCTTTGAAATATTTTATGTTGCACAATGCCTAAATGATATTAAACCTGGGATTTGCTTCTAAGTGGAAGAGGAAGGATTGATGAAATAAGAATGTAAGATAGTGACCACTGTCAAGGCTAGGTAGAAGGCTCATTATACTGGTCCATGCTTTTGTATGTATTTGAAAATTTTCATAATAAAATTGTTTTAGATAATGAATAAGTTAAGCTGCATTATCTTGAATCCTCAAATGGCATACTCTTTCTATATTCTAGTTCAGACTATTTGAGAATATAGAGTAATATACACAGACATACATTGCTATATAGACATGATATGGTACACAGACATGCATACAGTACACAGACATGCATACGGTACACAGGCAGGAATGGTGGTACATTGGCAGGCAGGCAGTACACAAACACATATGTGGTACATAAACTCATATGCAGGTAAAACACTCATACATATAGAAAGATCCAAACCTACTGTGAAATTTTTCATATTGTTCTATAGAAGCATGTCCCAGAAGAAGACATCAGATCTCTCAAACTGGAGTTACAGATGGTTGTGAGCTGCCACGTGGCCGCTGAGAATTGAAGCCGGGTTCTCTGCAAGAGTAGGCACCGCGGAGCCATCTTTCCAGCTCCTTCATACTAGTGTTATAAATCCAGTACAGTCATCAAATTTTTGAAAAATAAAGCAGAAAATATCTACAATTTCATTTATATAGGTTCTAAATTAGTCACTAGCAATGCAAATATGCCTGTTTAACTAAAGAAAATCAGAAAATAATGAAAAGAGAAAAATAAATGTTACTAGATGTAGTAAGTGGCCACTTGTTTGTTCCCGGTTGCCCAGACTTAAAACAATCACACAGAAACTATATTATTTAAGTCACTGCTTGGCCAATTACTTAAGCATACTACTAGCTAGCTCTTATATCTAGAATTAACCCATTTCCATTATTTTATATTTTACCACAAGACTCATGCCTACTGGCAAGGTTCCAGCTGGCAGCTTACATCTTTCCCCTCTGGAAGCTCCATGGCATCACTCTGACTCTGCCTTCTTTCTCCCAGCATTCAGTTTAGTTTTCCCTGCCTAGCTCTGTTCTGCCCTGCTATAGGCTCAAAGCTGTTTCTTTATTCATTAACCAATAAAAGCAACACATATACAGAAGGACCTCCACACCAACTAGATACAATATCATAAAATGTTTATTTTCCTAAAATTAGTGTTAAAACTTAATATAATACCAGAATATGCTTTATTTTGATTTTAATGATATCCTAAAATTTGTGTGGGATAATAAATATATAGATGGATAAAGGAAAGCATTGAAAACCAGGCATGGGTGGATGTCCTAGTGTGCCATACCCCTGGCGGTGTCGCCTGTGTGACAAGAACCTATGCCACTCCAGTGGTGGCCACAGGAGGAG
>LOEQ01003982.1:105753-115756 GCA_001685075.1 Bramus lutescens
TGTTGTAATTAATATAGTTTCTGTGTGATTATTCAGGTCTGGGCAGCTGGGAAACAAACAAGTAGTCTCCCTGTACAAAATGGTGCCCACCGTCTGGGGCATGAATCACATAAGACCTAAGAAAAAGCTTTAAAAAAAAAAGAGCTTCTAGATTCACCAAAACATCAGCCAATCGCAGCATTTTTTTTTTCA
Source organism: Bramus lutescens (assembly GCA_001685075.1). NCBI lineage: Eukaryota > Metazoa > Chordata > Mammalia > Rodentia > Cricetidae > Bramus > Bramus lutescens. Next base: position 105,946 of record LOEQ01003982.1, read on the forward strand.
GATAGGCTCTGTTTGTGACCAGAGGCATGGCTTTTTTAAGAGAAGGCTTTCCTGGTTTATATTGGTAGTACAAACTTTTGGGAGGTCTTGCTACTGAGCATTTAAATGGGGTTCGTGAGCAGAGGGCTACAAGTTGATTAATGGTGACACAGACCCGCTGAGTCCCTGGAGCTGGGGAAGTGCGCATGGCTAGCAGAGGCAGTGAATATACCTCTGCCATGTTGGACTGGGCAGAGCCAATAGGCAAAGCTACACAGTTAAATTCTAGCCTCACCTGCTTAACATTTCAAAAATAAAATAAAATAAAAAAGGCACTCCTGGTCAGAAAATGATTACCAACATAAAAGTATCTTGACTTCAAAATTTGAGTCTAAGGCTATGTTACAAAAAGTTCTGATTTTGTTTCTACAGAGGATGGGAACCTGTGAATTCCTTCCAGACTTATGTGGTTTAATGGAACAAGATCCTCTGAAAGGTCTCTGTGAACCCGAAAAATACTTTGCCCAACAAAGAGCAGGAAGCAGTTTGGAGAAAACTACACCCAAATTTCCAAAATGATTGTTTATAAATGTTTATTTTCATTGAAAGGGGGCTGATTATAACTGATTAATGGTCACACTCAATTTCTTTTAAAAAAAATAGGTGGGTGTGATATAGAGATGAATACTTTTGATTGGTATGGATTTTGGTATATTAAAAGCAGAAAGGGAAAAGGGTCAAGTAACATATAAAGGCAGACCTATTCAAATCACACCTGACTTCTCCATGGAGATGTTAAAACCCAGAAGGGCCTTGACAGATGTCTTGCAGATGCAAAGAAACCACAGATACTAGCCCAGACTATTATACCCAGCAAAAAATTTCAATCACTGTAGATGGAGGAAAACAAGGTATTTCATGAAAAAGTCAAATTTTAACCATATCTCACCCTACAGAAGATACTAGAAGGAAAAGTCCAACCCAAGGAAATTAACTACATTCATGAAAACACAGGCAATAGCTAATCTCACACCAGAAAAACCCAAAGGAACACACACACACACACACACACACACACACACTATCACCACCACCACTACCAACAACAAAATAACAAGAATTAACTAGCAAAGATCATTAACATCCCTCAGTATCATTGGATTCAACTTGCTAATAAAGACACAGGCTAACAGAACGGATACAAAAAAAAATCCATCCTTCTGCTGGATATAAGAAACACAGCTGAACATCAAACATAGACATTACCTCAGAGTAAAGGACTGAAAAAAGATTTACCAATGGTCTTAGAGTTTCTATTTTTGTGATGAGACACCATGACCATGGCAACTCTTATAAAAGAAAACATTTAATTGTGGTGGCTAGTCCATTTTCATCATGCTGGGAAGCAAGGCAGCATCAGGCAGACATGGTGCTAGAAAAGGAGCTGATGTTTATCACATCTTCACTTACAGGTAACAGGAAGTAATCTGTCTCATCGGGCCTGGCTTGAGCATATATGAGATCTCAAAACCACAGTAACATATTTCCTTCAATAAGGCAGCATCTCCTAAGTGCCACTGCCTTTGGGGGGCCATTTTCTTTCAAAACACCACATTCTACTCCCTGGTCCCAAAGGCCTGTAGCCATATCATAATTCAAAAATGCATTCAGTTCAACTTCAAACGTCCCTATAGTCTGTCACCATCTCAAACTTATTTAAAAGTCTAAAATTCAAACGAGGTAATCCAGACCCAGAAAGACAAATATAGTATGAATTTACTCATAAGTAGCTATTAGCTGTACAATAAGGAATAACTATGCTACAATCCATAGACCCAGAGAGACAAGGTAACAAGAAGGGTTCATGGGGAGTGTCACCCAGATCTTCCTGGGAAGAGGGAATAGAAGAGATTTTGTGAGTGGACTGTGGGAGACAAAAGGTGAAAGTTCAGGTTGGATGTTAGGAAGGAGGGCATTTTGGGGTTAGGTAGAAACATGGCACAATGGAATCTCCCAGGAATCTACATGGATGACCCCAGCTAAGACTCGAAGCAAAAGCAGATAGTAGCCTGAACTAGCCATCTCTTGTTACCAAGCAAGACTTCAAGTAGAAGAATTGGGACACCAACCCAGCCACATAACCTTTGACCTACAGTGTTTCTGGCCTATGGGATGTGCTGGGATAAGGGTGGCCTAGAGGCTGAGGGAATGGCCACCCAATTACTGGTCTAGCCTAAAACCCAGGCCAGGAGAGTAAGCCCATCCCTGATACTGCCTAGAGCACACACAAGCTGGATGACACAGAGACCTAGGATAGAACCAAACATGGCTGGAGGGAAAAAATGTCAACGTAATGATGTCTAACAATATTCTGCTATACTCATAATTGGTGCCTAGCCCAATTGTTATCAGAGAAGCTTCATCCAGTGTGATGTCTATTCTTGTCTATATTTGGAATGAATTATAATACATAAATGGAGGGCACACCTGTGATCCTAACCTTGAGGCCAGAAGATAGCACGCCTTTGATCCAGACCTTGAGGCTGGATGGCACGCCTTTAATCTGGGTCACATCTTCTGTTGGAAGCCTATATAAAGACAATGGAAGAAAGAATGGTTCATTCTTTGCCGGCTTGCCCTCACCTTGTCAGTACGTCTGTTCCTTCACTGGAGCCTGCTTCTTCAGGGTTTGAGAATATTCAGAAGAGCTGCTGAGACACCCAACCTTGTGGGACTGAGCAACTCAAGATTCTAGGACTTCCGGTCACAGCTAACCATTGTTGGTTATTCTAATCAATTCACACACACGCACACACACATATGAAGAGAGGGAGAGAGAGAGAGAGAGAGAGAGAGAGAGAGAGAGAGAGATTCATTCCATAAATTCTGTGGCTCTAGAGAACTCTGAATGGATGGAAACGAGTGCAGACTACACACCCAAACATTAGGTGGAGAAGATGGGGAGAAGAATTGTGGGAGCCAGAGGTGCCTAGGACACCACAGGAAACCCACAGAGTACACTAGTCTGGGCTCATAGGGGCTCACAGAAACCAAACCAACAACCAGAAAGCCTGCATAGGACTGATATAGGTCCTCTGCATATGTGTTACAGTTGTGTAGCTTGGTATTTGTGCTGGATTCCTAACAGTGGGAGCAGGGGCTGTCTCTGATTCTTCTGATGACTTTTAGGACCTTATTCCTCGTACCGGGTCACCTCACCCATTCTTAATATGTGGGGAGGTGCTTAGTATTACTGCAATTTGATATGCCATGTTTTGTTGATATCCATGCAAAAATACATTCAGTTCAACTTCAAACATCCCCATAGTCTATAACAGTCTCAAACTTAGTTGAAAGTATAATGTTCAAGTGAGGTAATCCAGACTCAGAATGACAAACATGGTGAACATTTACTCATAAGTGGATATTAGCTGTAAAATAAATGATAACTATGTTACAATTCATAGAGCCAGAGAGACAAGGTAATAAGGAGGGTTCATGGCGGGGGGACACCCAGATCTCCCTGGGAATGGAAAATAGAAGAGATTTCATGAGTGGACTGTGAGAGAGAGGGGATGGGAACACCTCCCCTTTTCTAAACAGACACAAAAGAGAGTGGAAGGGGGCAGGACTGAGAGAATGGGAGGAGACGAGGGAGGGGAACCTGCGGCCCAGGGAATATGTTTATGGTGTTGAAATGAGCAAAATCACATGTAATTAGGACACAAATCAATCAATCATGAAGAGATAAGTTGCAGATGAGGCTTTAATAAAATTATAACCTTCTGTCCCTCAAGTGAACTATTGAGAGCATAATATAAACCATGAGCAGAGAGATTTGTACCAGAATGCTCAGCGCTTTACCAAACCAGAAATGGCCCATTCATTAACAGAATGGAGAAAAAAATGGAGTGTGTATCTGCAGTCACCCTTAACCTTTCCTTTTGTGAGAATTTTCTTTTATATACAATTTGGTGGATAAGGGGACTGGAGAGGTGGCTCAGCGGCTCAATTCCCAGCACTTACATGGTGGCTCACAACCACTTGTAACTCCAGTTGCAGGGCATCCAACACCCTCTCCTGACCTCTGTTGGCATATCCTGCACATATATACAGGCAGGCAAATCACTCATATGCATAAAATAATAAAAAAAAGATTTGGTGGATAAGAGTATAGGAAAAAAGCAATAGCAAAAATAAGATAACGACCTCAATTTGAGCCAAATTTGAAGCAAGTTTGATTTTTATTGGGGTGCACTCAAAAGCTGGCCAGCAACTGCCTCCTAAGTCAGGTTAAAGAGAGCAACAGCATATCCATCTCTTGGGCCCCTTTTAAGGAGTAAAACCATGAGTAGTTTCTCAGAAGCAAGGCAATTGGGCAATAAAGGAATACAAAAACATCCTAAGAAAAACATCATGTGGTCACCCACCATGTTGTTGGGGGAGGCCTCTTGTTCATTCCCAGCTGCCCAGACACGAAATAATCACTCAGAAACTACATTAATTAAATCACTGCTTAGACACTCACTTAAGTGTATTGCTATCTAGCTCTTATATCTTAAACTAACCCATTTTTATTAATCTGTGTATTGCCATGTGGCTGTGGCTTACCAGGTAAAGTTCCATCCAGAGTCTGTCTCTGGAGGGGCTACTTGGCTTCTCACTGACTCTGCCTACTCTCTCCTCCTCTATCTGCTTGGAACTCCTGCCTTGCCCTAATTCTGATAAGTCACTGACTACAACAGATTTATTCATTAACCAATAAAAGCGACACATAGACAGAAGGACTTCCCATACAACCTTGTGATTATGGAGGGGTCAGGGAGGCCCAGGGAGGGTAAGTATAGTCTTCAAAACAAACCAAGGTCATGGTTGGGGAAGGTCAGGTTCCAGGAAATAGAGAGTAACTCAGCTCTCACAGTCAATAGAAACCTATTTTTAAAAATGCAGCATAATGGCTCCTACCTTCCAAATGGAGTCAGGCAGGTTCCTCATTCCTCCCTTGACTTATGTTTCCCTGCCAAATTTTTAACCAGGGTATGTCTTAATAATATCACCAATCAGCGATGATTCTAGAATTGCTTATTTAACAGATAACCTAATTAGAAATAATACAAGAGGGTCAGTGAAAGGGAGCCATTTGAGTCATAGTGGCCAGTCTAAATTTGTTTAAGAGATTCTGCATATTTATGGAGATTATCAGTTTGGTTGTCAATAGTATGCATGAAATCAAAGATATTAAGACAGCACATTCTAGTAAGTTGCTGACAACCAAGATTATGTTTAACTAACAGGTAATCTATAGTAGCTATATTGGAGAACAGTTCCTCTCAGTTCTCCCATTTCATGCTTAATTTCTACTAAAAATATTAGTAGCTTTTGAAATTAGACAGGCTATGTTAGGAACCTCTCTTTGTAGTCCAACAAAGATTATTTACTTATGCTGAAGTCTGGGTTACTACGTTGGGATTGGTCAGTTAGATTAGCCCATCCTAACTATTCTCCATCCATCTGGCTAAAGTCTGTTTGTTCCCCTTCCTTTGTCCAAACTGTGGGCCCTGGTGGATAAAGGCAATTTTTGTATAGCAAGACAAAAGTGCCTTCTTGAGGTATGAGTGATGAATCCAGGCAGAAATACCAGCAACTTTAACAGCAGCAGGAGTCCAGAGAATCACTATGTAAGGTCCTTTCTACCTAGGCTCAAGCTGATCAGATTTTTTTTGACGTTTTTAACATAATTTTTTATTGATTCTTTAGGAATTTCATATTATATACCCCAATCCCGCTCACCTCTCAGTCCACATCTGTCCCTCACCCCTTCAGTATGCCTCCCAGATTAATTAATAACAAAACAAAACAACCAAAAATACAAAAACCCACCTCACTCCTCCATCTTTCCAACACTTCTTCATTCATCCTAGTGGCATTGGACTGTCACCCAGTACACCCCTCTTGTCCAATCAGTCCTACTGAAAAATGCGGGTTCAAAGCTTCTGGTATACCATGGCCCCTAGGTCCCTGGGCTGGGCCCTCATCCACACTCCTCTCAGATATCTTGTTGTTGCCCAGAGTCCTGGGGATCCTGCAGCTGTGTTCTGAAGGACTAGTCCATTTGCCCACTCAAGTAGATAAAGAAGGGGCAGCTGTTAGGGTGGGTCAACCCAAGGCCGAAGATGGGGTCTGGGTGGTAGTTGAACTGTTCAGACTGGCTCATTGAGACCACACCCTCAGGTGAAGGTCAGAGCCGGTTCTCCTAGGCCCTTGCCACTAGGGCCAACTCTCGCGTACCCGTGGTGAGAGGTGGGGCCATTTCTCCTGAGTGCAGGGTGCTGGGAAGCTCTGCCCTCTCCTCCCATTCCAGACCCCGCCCCTGGGAAAGTCCACCATTGGTGGCTCTGCCCCTGTAACTGGTCAAGACCACCTTTAGGCCGTTTAAGACCCCGCCCACAGGTCCATCACGTGTGCTCCCGTGTTCTGCCTCCTGCCTTCCTGAGAGCCCCCCGGCATTGCTCTGCTTTGCATTGCTCTGTTTATTAAGTCTGAGTTTATTAATTCGGTTTGATTTGGCCTATTGCATTGGCAGCAGAGCAACTCAGCAACCGGGGATCCAATACCTAACAGTGGGGTCAGTTCTCCCTTCAGGGTGGGGTGTCACCAGCTCTCCTAGTATAGTGTTCAGTGAGGGCCAGGGCCAGCCATCCCAGGGTCCAGTGAGGGACAGGATTGGCTCAGAACGGCTCTTGAATTTCAACATGCTTGGTTCCTACGACCTCCTGTGACAACAGAAGCATGGACTTCAGCCCAGACCCTGACTGCTGTTGGAGCACAAACCCAAAATGGTTCACAGCAGCAGCCTGGGCCTGGGACTTTGTGGCTGTGCAGGNGGCTGTGCAGGCCACTCAGACTAGCCTGACACCTATGGTAATGAAACCCTCAGACACCAACATGGCCACACACAGTGGTCCCACCCCTGGCACCAGCATTGCCTTCATTGTTCTCAGGAGTCACGGATATCAACACAGATACTGGCTATGGTAGGGCCAGGGAGCCAGAAATGGTCCTACCAGTAGCCCTGGCCCAGAAGACACTATGGCCCCTATGGCAGTACAGCCCTCAGATATCAATGGCACAGACCCTAACTGCGGTAGGGCCACAGACCCAGACATGGCCCCTCACTGCAGCCCAAGCTCAGGAGTCACCATCAAGCAGGTCAGTTTTGAAGTGTTGTATTAATACAGCATCTCCAGACTGGACTGGGTGATCAGGTAGGCAGGATCCAACAGGCTACTGGGCCTGAGGGAGAATCTTATCCAAAGTTAATGCAATCCTTTTAGAGCCTCAGAGATCGGAGTGGGGTAATGTGACAGTAGTCCAGCCAATACCCGAGGGATCATGGTATGGGGTACATCGGACTCTGAGAAGCGCTTAAGTCAAGATGTCAGTCCAGTTGCCACCAGTTTCAAGAGTATATTTAGTTAATATCTCCTTTAAAGTTCTATTCATTCTTTTTCTGAGCTCTGAGATTGATAGATATTAACAAAGTTTCCAATTTAGTTAAGAGCTTTAGAGAACAATTGAGATAACTTGGTCATGAAGGTCACTGTTGGACGCCAGAGATATGGGGAGGCCAAATCTGGCGATAATTTCCATTATTAATTTCTTAGCTACAACTTGGGCTGTTTTTGCTCTGGATAGAAAGGCCTCTACCTAGCCTGTAATGGTTTCAACAAAGACCAGAAGATATTTGCATCCATACAGTCCTGGTTTGACTTCAGTGAAGTCCATTTCCCACAATTCACCAGGTCCTGTACCTTGACTCCTTCTTTGCATTTACCTGGGCACAGGTCAGGCAGCGGTTTGAAATGCTCTGAAGATTTTCTTCAGTGTCCAGGTAGCCAGACATGAAGGGAGATGAGTTCTGAGATCTTCTTAGGTAATAAGAGCACGGCATGATACAAGGCAGTCAGCTTCTTAGTTATCTTTTAGTATTCAGAGGGGGCATAGGAGCTGACGAGTATAGCATGAATATTAAAAACCCAGAGACAGATATTGGGGTTCAACCTGAATGTCAGAAAAGCAAAGCAGTCCTTCACAGCTCTTACCTCTTCCTCAGACCAAAATGGCAATCCTGCCTCCAGGAATCCTCTGAATGGGATTGAGCGCTGTCTCCTCCCGTTTTATATTTCCCTCTAGTGCTGGGATTAAAGGCGTGCACCATTACCACCCAGTTTCTATGACAAACTAGTGTGGCTACTGGGATTAAAGTTGTGTGTCACCACTGCCTGGTCTGTAAGGCTGACCAGTGTGGTTGTTTTACTCTCTGATCTTCAGGCAAGCTTTATTTCTTAAAATACAAATGAAATATCACTTCAGACAAGGTTACATATCATCATCTTTTATGCCCCAGCAATGCTTAAGCATGCATGAGCAGCCTGTTTATGGCGGTTCTCCAGTTGTTCCTATCCTGGCAGTCTTAGATGCGTGTGTTAGTGTCATACCCGAGGTTCCACAGTCTTCCTTTATGCTGTCTATCTAGCATCAGCATTTTCAGGTCTTCCTCTTCGCCTTATCCCATGAACTCCTCCAAGCAGTGCTATCTTGGGATATCTGCCATCATTCATTCTCATAACATGGCCGAAGAATCTCAAGTGCTGTTGCCGTATCCTGTAGCTCACTTCCTTCTGTAGACGGAGATGTTTCTTGATGTCACCGTTGCACAGCCTGTCTCTTCGTGTGACCCCTAGAATCCTCCCGGGACACGCCATCTCAAACACATTCAGTCACTGTTCTGAGGAGTGTTTCATTGTTTGTCCAGGTTTCAACAGCTCAAGACAAGTGTCTCAAATACTTGTAATTCTGTTGTTTTACTGACCAAACCTTTCTAGTACCTAGAATGCAGCTCTCGCTATCCCTATCCACCTCTTGATGTCTGAAACAGTTCCCTCCTTTGAACTGAGGTTCCTCCCAGATAGACAAAGCTGACTGTTTGCTAGAAGTTCTGATTCCTTATTACAGTGTTAAAATCCTTGTGTTCCCTTCCCATGTGTTGTATCCCAGTCTTCTCCATGTTCACTTTCATATAAGGCTTTTACTGACCTCCACCACTCTATGTACTGAGCCTGCAGCTCAGTTGGTCTTTTCAGCAAGTAGTGCTGTATCATGAGTGAAACACAAGTTACTGATTCTCACACCACCCATCTGCATGTCCATCTCCTCATCCTCCAGGGCTGTTGTTGTTATTAAATCCAGGAATATATTAAAGAGCAGTGGTGAGAGGATGCATCCCTGCAACACTCCTACGATTGTCTTAAACTGATCACTCAGTTCTCCACAGACTGTGACTGATGCAAAGGTATTTTTACAGGCATTTTCTAGTGTTCTTATGATTTTCTCTGGGTACGTGGAGAACCTCAGTGTTTCCCAAAGTCCTTTCCTCCAAATGCTATCGAATGCCTTCCTGACATCAATGTAACAGGAATATAAGTCTTTTTCAAATTCTTCATATTTTTCTGCCAGTTGCCTCAAAGTGAAGATCTGATCTATTATGCTCCTGTTAGCTCTGAATCTGCACTGGGCCTCTGCTAGGATTTCCTCTGTTCTGCCCTTGATCCTTTGCAGGACACTGGAGGAGAAGATCTTGCTGCTATGACACAACAAACTCATGCCCTTGTAATTTGAGCAGTCCAGCTTGTCCTTCTTGTGCATGGGAATTATGACTGAGTGCTTCCATTCCATGGGAATCACTTTGTGTTCCCAGATCTCTCTGAAGAGTCTGAGAAGCCTTGGCCCCTGAGCCTATGGTAGCTGCCTCTAGCTCCCCCACCGTGATGTC
>LOEQ01003982.1:127570-137954 GCA_001685075.1 Bramus lutescens
CTTTATTAACCAATGAAAGTAACACATAGACAGATGACCCTCCTACATCATCTGTGTAGCTCTGATTGTCCTGGAACTCACTATGTAAATCAGGCTGTCCTTGAACTCACAGAGATACACCTGCCTCTGCCTCCAGAGTGCTAGGATCAAAGGCAGGCAATACCAAGATTAATTGCAGACAGAATTTTTAAAAGGTCAGAGTTGGAATTACAGAGGGTACAGTCCTCAGTAGCACCAAGCTTCAACCCTTTATACTTTAAGCCCTTGAGCATGCCTGGATACAGCGTGGGTCCAGGCTTCTGTGAATGACCCTTTCCTAGACATCCCCCAGGGCAAAGCAAGGTCAGACTGCTCTTGTTTCTACTGTTGCTCAGATTCGAAGGAGTTAGATCCCAGTTATGATGCTTGCCCTGTGCCCTGTCTCCACTGACAGCAGTGGCTTGTGCCTGGGGGACTGCAGTGATGTCCTGGGACAATCAGATTCTTCTCTAAGAGAGTTTAGAATCTTTCAAGAGATAGTAGAGTACTGGACAGATTTGAGTAGCAGAGTGAGACCAATATACAAGTGACATAACGGGATAGAAAGAAGTCTTTCGTCAGTTCCAGTTGTCATGTAACAGAAACCTTGAGCATGAGGAAAGGTGTGGAGGAAGGTAGGTGGTTAGCGGGGTCAGGAGGAAGGGAGCCCCGTGTGAGCTATGCTGACGATGCTTCCAAGTGTTTGCTGCCACCCACCAGATATCCCAAGTGTTTATGCCCAGGGCTCATTTGATCCTTAAGGGTAAGGCAGGCACTTCACAGTTCTTTTTAACAGATAAGGAACTGAGGTGAAACAGCACTGAGCATCTTGGCTGTATAGTTTCAGCTTTTACCCACTCTCCTGCCCCACTGCCACAGCCAGTTCAGGTCCTCGGTGTGGCTGTTCCCATTTCCCACAAATTCTATTCTTCCGACCCGTCCTGGATGTTTTGATAACTTGTCTAGCTCTATACCTGAGAGCCTTAGCTTCTAGGACACAAGGACAGAAGACAGAATGGCCACCAGGGTGGAAAGGACCCCAGTGAAGCGTTGGGGATAGGAAAGTAAGCAGGAAGTCTGATGGTCCCTTACTTTGTGAAGGTATTTGAACTTTATCCCCCAAAGAGTGCCTGGGGTGGATGTGTGCTATGGTGAGGACAAAGGCGCCTCTGGGGAGGCCAGGGATGTCATTCCCTGCCTTTGCAAGGAGCCAGATGGAAGGCAGAGGGGTGGGTGGGTTGAGGTAATCTTCCCCATGAGGGGTGATGACAGCCTGCGCTAGGGAGACTTACTTTGAGATGGAGGTGTAGACAAGTTGGAGAGACAGTGAAGTGGAAAGATTCCGAAAGCTGTGAGTGACACGTGAGGGTTGATGGGGAAGAAAAGAATGATAACCAGTGTCCTTGGTTCCTTACTCTCTTGAGTTCTGAGCCAAAACAAGGCTGAAGCCATTATACTGGGAAACTTGGCTTTCCTGGCTTTCGACCTGTGCTTACTGGACCCACACCTGGCTTCATACTCTGTGCTGCTGCCTGGGGATTCTTAATCCAGTAAAACAAGGAACACCATAAAACATACAAATTATGTGGTCTACCTGTAACCCACATCTGGACATTCAGGAGAGAAGAGAAATACAGGAAAAGTCTTCAAGGTGGAATTTGTGTATCTAGGAGGAAGTAGGGGCCATAAGATGGGTTCCAGGGTCACATGAAGTAGTTACTAGGGTAAGCAAAGTAAATCATTTTTTTAAAACACAAAATAGCTCAAAATATTAACATGATAATAAACTATAGAATAATAAGGAATATTAGATTTTGGTTTTCATATCTGTCACAGAATTTCAAAAGCCTTTGGAGTTTCCTGAGTGGTAGGAATGAATTTCTTAGTTGTGTTAATGTAGTGACCTCTGTCTTTGGGGAGGAACTTCACAATTCAGCCTAGTTAGGAGAAAGAATAGATACCATTAGAGAAGTGCGCATTTCCAGTCTCCAGGGAATGGACGGGGCTAGGTTAAAGCTCTTAAGCCTTGGGTTACAACCCTGTAACCCAGCAACAGAAAAAGGGTTCTGACTGTACAAACATAAAAAATGAATTCAAATAAAACCCACAACAAACCCAAAGTGTTTCTCGCTAGTGCTCCCTGTACAAGTCTTGCCCGCCCTGCAGGTTATTCACTGTCCCAGCTGAATGAGGGACCTATCACTCGATGACAATTTATTAAAACTCTATCCATTTCTGAGAGCTGTCTTGGCAGAATGGGGTGGAATTGCCCAGGCCTCCTCCTCTCAGCCCTGGCACAGCCTGTGTCCTGACAGAAAGGATCCCTCTTGGCTCAGTGCAGGGCAACTCTGAAGGCTGTTCCAGCTTCAGAGCTTTTGTGGGATCATCTGGAGGCTCTCTGGCAAGCATATCGACCTCCAGGTTCTCCTGCCCAGGACCGCTCTGCGGTTTGAAGCATGCAGTGCCTGTTCCGCTAATATGCGCAGGAGTTGTTCCAAAGGGCACGCTGTCTAGCGCCCGACCTGCGGACGTGTTTCTATCCCAGTCTCTCCCAGGAAACCAGACCTAAGACAGAGGCACAGTGAACCTCCAAGGAGATAAAATAGCAACTATTTCCTGAATTTAACAATGGAATCTGTTCTCTATAACCTCATAAGAAGTGAGTGTTCCCCCAGTGGCTGGCTTTCAGAAGTGAAGAGCTGGCCCTGACTAGCTTGCAGAAGTGTGTTCTCTGAGGCAAGCTGTCCTTGGTAGATTAAATGAGTTAAAATATGATAATGGTGATTACTTCTTTCCGTGACTTCAGACCAATCCATTTCTCTCTAGGATGTGAGAACATATTCTTTTTATAACTTCAACAATGTATTTTATATCACTATTGAACAGAATAAGAAAACTAAAATTGAGAAAATCAGGCATGTCTAAGATTAAAAGTGGCAGACACGCAGCTTGAATGCGGTAATGCATCCTGTGGGAGCCAGAGCAAGAGGATCACGAGTTCAAAGTTAGCCAGGGCCACATAGCAACACCAGGTCTCAGAATAATGCAAACAGACACAGGCTTGAAATTTATAGATATTAAAGCTTACTATGACGCTATAAGTAACCAGGACAGAATAGGACCAGGTCAATGACTGACATCTAGATAAATGGGACAAAATGACAAAAATTCCAAAAACATGTTAAACTTGTAGCCAACTGATTTTCAAAAGGTGCCAAGAAATGTAAAAGAAAAACTTAAAACAAGTAGTGAAGTGACTTCATGGCTATTCTTTAAAAATAAGGTTGTTTCTGCACTGTTCCTAAATGTACTCACAATGGACCAGAGACCCAAATGTGAGAGCTGAAACTCTGAAACTCAGGAGCTGGACTAGAGAACTGGTTGGTGATTAAGCACTGGCTGCTCTTCCAGAGGACCCCAGTTTAGTTCCCAGCACTCACAAGGCAGCTCACAGCCATCTGTAGCTACAGTCCCAGGGGATCTACCACCTCTTCTGGACTCTATAGTCATAGCAGGTACATGGTACACAGACACATATACAGGCAAAACACCCATACTGATAAAATAAAAATTGTAACCAAAAGGAAGCTTATGAGGAAACAGAAATGATTCTTCAAGACATTGGATCTGGCAACAAGTTTTCCTAGGTGTGGCCCAAAGACCACACACAGCAAGATGGGGGAAGGCTTCACTGCAATAAATGGGATTTCTTCCAAATAAAAAACCCATATAAATAAAGTGCAAAGAATATCCTATAGAATGGCTAAAAATATTTGAAACAATATGTGTGATAAGGAATATATGAAGAATTCTTTTTTTCTTAAATTTATTTTTATTTTATGTGCATTTGTCCTTTGTCTACAAGTATGTCTGTGTGAGGGTGTCAGATCCCCTGGAACTGGAGTTACAGTTTTGGGTTGCCATGTGGGTGCTGGGAACTGAATCCCAGTCCCCTGAATGAACAGCCAGTGTTCTTCATTGTTGAGCTATATCTCTCCAGGCCCCATGAAGAATTCTTAAAGTTATAGCTTACTCAGTTAAAATTGGCAGAGTGGAGCTGGAGAGAAGGCTCAGCTGTTAAGAGCACTTGTTGTTCTAGCACAGGACCTGGGTTCAAGTCCCAGAACCCACATGGTGGCTCACAACTGTCTGCAATTTCAGTTCCAAGGGATCTGATGTTCTCTTCTGACCTTCAAGATCATCAGGCACATACAAAGTACACATGCAGGCAAAACACTCATGCATGTAGCTGTTTTCAAAAATAGGTAAGGAGTTTGAAGGGTCATTCTTCCAGTGAGTAACACTCAGAAGGCTGCTCAGTGTGGTTAGCTGTCAGGAGGGATCTAGTGGAAAAAGACACAGGAACACAGAGAGAGGCCATAGCAAATGGGGCAATGTTCATGGAGAAGGAAGTCAGGGCAAGGGCACCGTGGAAAACCTCATTTTTGAACATGACAAGGTATTTCTTTAGGACAATGAAAAAGGACAGTGCAACACAGACTCTAGAGGTGATGACGGAAAACGTGATGGAGCTCACTTCAGACATCCAGGCCTTTGTGGTAAATACAAATAAAGATATCCAAAGAGAGAAGTTCAGTCGTTTGTTAAGGTCTAACCAACACAGGTTTCCTATGAGTTCTCAAGTCTCAAGACTTCTGGAGTCTTTTTAAATACCATTCTTTCCAAGAAAATGTTATACAATGCTTTTATGGACAATTTCACTGGGCAATTAAAGAGAAAAGTACCCACAGTCCTCTGAGCCTACTATAACCACTGTCAAAGGGCAACGTTGCAACAATTTCAAGATGTTAATTGGCTTTATTTTCTATTCTGGAATCAGACAACTCTTTACCCCATAAAACAGAATAGATGTTTGCAATTCAGGAATCTAAAATAGAGCCAATGTCGTCCTGTAAGTGAAGTGCTCTGTCCTCTGACATCTCCACTAGCATTCTGAAGCATTTCCCTCCAGCCTCCCCTGCGCAGTCCCTTAAATTACTAAAAGAATTAAGTTAAATGCTTAAAATGTACACTAATTAATAACCTGACTTTTTTCTACTAGGAGTCTCCTTACCCTGCCCCTTCCCTTTACATTGCCTGGTTGTGTATATGTTTGTGTGTGTGTGTGTGTGTGTGTATGTGTGTGTAGTTAGTTCTCTGGTTCTAGAGACAACAGCACAGCCAGCCAGGGCATACTTTTAAGGTTTATAAACAAATTAATTACAATTAAACATTAAGTCCTCAAAAGAGAACATTGATTCTGATTTTTCAATGTAATTAATCACTTTAGAAAAATATTTTTTATTCCTATAATGATCCATTTTCCTAGACTAAAAGGGCAAATAGAATCACTTGGTCAGGACTTATATAAGTATATATATCCCTTACGGTTGATTTTACCTGTTCAAGTACACACTCAGGAGATGTTTCATTTACCAATAATTAAAACTAATCCAAGGTATCTTAATCTTGGCTGACCATCAGTGTAGCCTAGCAAAAGTAACCAAAAAAATATTTGACCTTAGTATGTTATCGTGAAGTCTTATAAAATTGTTTGACAGAATAAAAAGGCCATAAATATTTTTATGCCCTGATTGCAAGACACTTAAATAGCATTGCTGACTCAGATTATGATCAGTAAAGAGCTAGCCTTTCTTGAAACCTCAGGACCTGAGAGCATGGTTGACAGGAAAGGTATAGTGTGGGTAGAGGAGCTCGCCATGTGAATCTGAAAACCCAGCTTCAATCCCTGGGACCTATGGACAGGAGGAAGGAGAGACTCAACTCCACAGAGTTGCCTTCCAAATGCTACGCTCACGCTGTGGCACGTCCACCCCCACAAACAGTAATTATAAACAACATTTTAACTGAACAATCTGAAAACAATTAAAAATCAGCTTTTCATTAGGCAAAATCATGAATAAAATTAGCAGGTAGATTTTAAAACAGATTTTATGTGTTGTATGCATCACTTGGATAGGTATCACTACTCGGTGGCTTTGTCAAACTAGTCTGCAGGTGGCCGTGATGGTGTTTGTCAGTGCGATTAGTACTGATGCCAAGCTGACTTAAACTAAGATCCATTTCCTTGGCAACATGATAACGTGAATGGGCCTCATCCCACGCGGCCAAAGGCCATAAGAACAGAATCTGAGATCTCCCAGACAAGGAAAGAAGTGCCCAAAATTGTAGCCTTATTCCTACTGATTAAGGCCTGCCAATCCCTGCAACGCCCCCTTATGCAATTTCTTGAAATGTGTCCCTCTCTCTGTAGAAACCACAATAAAATTCTTTCTTTCCCTTCTTCCCTTCCTCCCTCCATCTCTCTTTCCCTCCTTCCCTCCCTCCCTCCTTCCTTCACTCCTTCCCTCCCTCCCTCACTTTCCTGCCATCCCAGGACCTCTTGTATCCCAAGGCTGCATCAGCGAGCACTTGCTGGGAAACAAACCCCTCCACGCGCACTTACCTGGTTTTAAGTGACTAGAACTCAGGTTCTCCAGCGTGCACAGCATGTTCCCCCACTGCCCCACCAAGAGCCATCTGACTGGCCACACCAGTTGTTTTTAACAGTAAATAAAACTTTTAGGAATCGGTTAAACATGTAAGAACTAAGAGGCGGTGGTTACTTGAAGGTTTTAATTGCTGCTGGTTGGCTTATCCTGCCACGTGACTACAGCAGGGTCCCTGTGACCAAAAGGTAACAAAAGCTGGGAGTGTGGACCTACATAACTGTGACGATTCATGCCCTCCAGGACCACGCATAACAGACGGAGATTTCTTCCCAATGCTCAGAACGCAGTACCATTTAAAATGGAAGAACTGTTTATTTCTGGAATTTTCCATTTAATGCTGCTTGACCTTGGTGATTAAACACCAAGCGCATGTGCAAGTAGGCACGGACTACAACTCATCTGGATAAGTGGGAAGTGAACTCTCCCACGTAAGGGGTTGGGGAGCTACTGAACTTGTAGGAGCTTCGGCGCCTGCATGGGCCTGCTTCCTGGGAGGAGAGTGGTCTGGTTGGTCGTTGTTGATTTTCAAGGTGATGTCATGATGCCGGCTCTGGGGATGCTACACTGAAGCGGGACTCTGGGTGGGACCAGAACACTTGGCAAACAAGAGAAGCAAATCCCTTGTCCCCTGTAGGCCTACCAACCCTCTTTCTAGCGCCTCCTATTGGTAGAGAGTGAAAAATATAAATTGTGGTTCAGAGTGAGTTGAAATGCCTTGATGGGTTGCTCCTTTGCTTCTGCTTGTCGTTGTTGTGGATGCAATTATTAATTAGTTCTTCGAGATCCACAAACTGGATCTCTTTTGCTCTCCCCAACACACACACACACACACACGACTGGCTATGAGATAGTTCCTAATATGAAAGAAACTATTAGCCTAAGTGTGACAAGTTTACAAATGTGTCTCTTTTCTTACCTTAGAGCTTCTACTGCTCAAATCTGCCCAGAACTCTAAAAGCGTCTTGGCTTTCAATGAGAGAGGAACAACCCACACATATCCCCTGCATTACTGCAGTGGTTTGCAGGCGAGAAGCCAAGCATTGTGGGAAGCGCTCCCCTGGGTTGGGCTCGACTCGTGTTAGTTGCTGGAGCAGATGTTAAGGTTAGAAGAGGCTGTCCTGTGAGCATGCTGGTGGTGTGCTCCAACGTGACAGACGTATTCGTGTGTGTGTTGTGATGCGATGGACAGGACAGGACATGTCTAAAACATGACTCCAAGGACAGAGCCTCTCTCCCTGGTTCCCTTTTCCCCATTGCTGGAAGAAATATGGTCAGGAGCCTTGATGGAGTCTGCGACGATGTCCCTTATTGTTGCAGTGTCCCCGCAGCCTTTGTGTTATTATTTGACTGGCCTGGCCATCTGTTTGTTCTCCAAGGTCTGGCTGAGATGTGCTTTGTCTTCCGTGTTCCTGCCTTTCCTAGCAGGTTCAGGGAGGGCCCATGAGTCAGAGCTACAGTAAATGGCCAGTACACAGGCACCACTCCAAGGTCCCGTTCAGGTGGACTTTAATCCTATGCCTGCTGGAATCTGCCGGAACCTTCTACACCTACACTCTCCACGTGATAAAGTCCCCAGCATGCACTTGTCAAGGGCTCTTAGTCTCTTTGTATCACCTCCAGGACCCTACTTAAGGGGCAGCTACATCTCACAACACAGCTGAGTGCTTTGGTGATAGGCATGTTATGGGATAGTCTTAGTCAGCCAAACACTGGGTGTCTACTAAAAAGACCACAGTGTATTGTGCCTGGATGAATGAAATATGAAAATAGTATAGCTTTGTCCTCCTGTGGAATGGCCTCTGGTTCAAGTGCCCTCTGGGATTTGGTGTCTCTTTGCATCTTTCAGCAGTGAAGAACTTAGCTGAAGTTATTGCAATCCTCCAAACAGTCTCACTGGCAAGAGCTAAATGTCCTTATCCCTAAACTCCACAGTACACAGACGCAAGGCGCAAGGCAATTCTTTTGCCCAGTCAGTGGGCACTTGTTAGTTCCCTGCTCCCAATCTCACACTTCATCTTTCTCTTGCTGTGACGCTCTGTCTTCAGTCTACCCGTCTTCTGAGGAGAGTTGGGTCGCGGTGGAAGAAGACATGGGTGAATCACGCAAACCTTAGAATGCGGTGCTGCTTTGTAGGGAGTGCCCTTAACTTGGGCTGCTTGCTAAGTATTTGAGGCGTGTTGCTGACTAAAACCCTGCACCATGCACCCTGCCCTAAAAGCCCTGAGTCATGTGTTTGCTGTTCACACTCCTAGTCTTAATCCACTTCACCCTCAAAACCAGCTTAGTCAGCATAAAGTGTATTGAACAGTGGCAGCAGACGGCCACGGTACCTGCTATCCTGCAGGTACCTTAGAGACATATTGTTGCTGGGTCTGTCTGGCCGCGTGTTTTGCCACACATCTGGAACCAGATGTTCAAAGTGAGGAAGACAGGAATGTCTGGCTATTGGGAACTCATGGGGCCATACCCAAGCATGGTTTTTTAGGCAGTATAAGTAGGCCCAGCTGATTATAGAAGACACATAAATTTGCATCTTTAGGAAAATGGAGCTCAACATTTACTAAGGACGGCTCAAGGGTCTGCGGACTGTGGAACTCTGATGGTACAGCAGATGCAGAAGGGAATCAGCTGTGGACGGGACAATAGGTCTGGGAGCTTCACGGCTAGCAGCAGGAACTTAAAGCATGGGTATTTGTTGGACTTACAGAAAATGAAGGAAGGAAGGAGTTAGGGAAAAAGCGAGAATATTGTTCCTATTTAGGTAAGGAGGGATTGGAATTAGTGATTGGTGAGACCATTGGTTAGGGCTGGTGGCTGGTAAGTTCCTTGTGGGCAAACAGTAGAAAGAGGCAAGGATTCACTGGCTAATGAAAATGAGACTATACTACCAATCAGCTCAGGGAGGGTTGTGAGGTTCAGTAGGCCCCTCCTTACTTTGCAGGAGAGTGTGGTTCCTGCCCTCTTTAAGACTAATGCAGACAGGAGAAGAAAGCCCGAAGCCAAGGGCAGGGAGAGAGCAAAAGGAATCTGAGACCAGCCTTGGTACTGCAAACTCTTGAAATGAAAACAGCTTAGATCTAAACCCATACAACACATCGACACCTGCACTTGCTCCAGGAGAAAACGCTGGTTCTCCAGCATCATTCCATGGATGAATCCACCTTGCCATTTATCTTGATAAGGAAAATTTCACCCCAGATTGAAGTCTCCTTAGAAAGCTTTTCCTGCCCTTTCCAGCATCTTGCCCTGGCGGACTCGGAGGAAGTGGCTCTCTGTGGAAGCTCCTTGTTTCCATTTGCACACTGAAGACACAGTTGGCACTTAACCATAGAAAGAGGAATAGTCCACAGCCACGGGCTTAGAGACAGGAAGCCATTGCTGACTGTCAGGATACAGTCGCACCTTGAAGGGGATGTCCGGGCAGGTGCAGGTTTCAGTTCCCTCTTTAGTCGTGATTTTTGAGGAGTGTCATGCTGAGCAGTTAAAAACAGGAATCACATGTGAAATTGTGCTCTCTGGCTTGGCTGTGTTGTCAGGGGCCTCCAGGGTGACTGGAACTATCCCTAGGGACTTTCTATTCCTTTCTCTCTCTCTCTTCTCTCTCTCTCTCTCTCTCTCTCTCGACAGGGTCTCATTGTTTAGCCTTGGCTGGCCTGGAATTTAATACATAGATCAGGATAGCCTTGAACTCACAGATTTTCACTCACCTTTGCCTCCCCAGTGTTGGGATTAAAGGTGTGAATCATTACAACCAGCTTCCTTTCCATCAAAAAAATTAAGCTTCCCCAAGTGTTAGATTACAAACTTGGCCTTCACGCCCATTTCTCTCTCTCTCTCTCTCTCTCTCTCTCTCT
>LOEQ01003982.1:140531-153566 GCA_001685075.1 Bramus lutescens
TTAACCAATGAAAGTAACACATAGACAGATGACCCTCCTACATCAGACCCTGAAAAGGGCACGTTCTTCTCTTATTAGCCTGAAACTTAAGACAACTTCTTGTTAGTGATAGAATGAGGTGTATGTTTGTGTGTGTGTGGCGTGTGCGTATGTGTGTGTGTGAGTGTACAGTAGCCTGTACAGCCACTAGACCCAAGATTAGTTTCTCAAAGATACACACTCCCAGGACAGTTCTGTACTAATTACACACCGACCTTTGTAAAATCACGTTATGTGGTCTTTTCATGATGATGTTTTTCATACAAGGATGTAGTGAGCTTTCATCTTTTAGTACAGCAGTTTTACAAATGTTAAAAGGTTAACTCCACAGATAACTCAGTAAGCAGGGTATCTTGCCTTTAAAAGACCTGAAATTGCTTGTGGAAGATTGCAACTGTGTTTTGTTGGAAAAGGAATTATAGGATCTCAGAAGAAAAGATTTGGTAGTGTGGCTTTTTTTTTTTTCTGAAACAGAGACTCATTCAGTAGCCCAATCTCTTCCGCAAATCATAGCAATTCTCCTGCCTCAGCCTTCCAAGGTCCAGAATTACAGGTGTGAGCCACCATGCCTGGCTTTGGGTATTTCTTGCATAACACACACAGAGAACTGAGAGACCAGGTAGATGTTTGGGACTGAGTGTCTAAGTAAGCATGTGACTGAGTTGCAATTAAGTGAGTGAGTGTGTGTGTGTGTGTGTGTGTGTGTGTGTGCGTGTGTGTGCACATTTTGTATATGCCAGCTAGCTCTATTGAGCTGAGGGCAGTTTTATCAAGTGGTTCTGGCCCCTGAGATCTCCCTTGGACAAAGGATAATTTGTTTCAGATTCGCAGTGTTTACTAATCCACTGATCACATTTGGAATACATGCACTTTCCAGATCAAGGTCAGCAGAACTGACTGAGTTGGCTAGGCTTCATATCACAGAAGGCTGCAGATTGACTGGACTCTCAGGGAAGGAAGGCCGTGCTGCTGTCCTATCTAAGAGGGCTTGGGGACTGAAATCTGAAGGTAGAGGTCATGAGTCCCCCTCCACCTCCTGGGACGTTTACCTGGCCGTGACAGAATTCAGTGGCCATGGCAACTGTCCATGGACAGTTTTGCTTTCATCCATAGGTGAGTTTGTAGTTTTCAGGAACAGAATGAAGCAGTTGTCAGAGCAGGACTCGGAGGCCGCATGTTCCACCTTCAGCTCTATAAGATGTCACTTCATCTCTGTCACATTCATTTCCTCATCTGCAGAAGGAATTTCATTATATTTCCTTCCTCGGCTCCCTCCTGGCTCCAGCGTTCTGGGAGCTTGAGGCTTTCCATGTTGATTAAGTGCAGGGCAAATTTTTAATATCTTCAGAACCCTCCATCCTGTGTAGCGACATTTGTTTCACCCCATTGCATACCGCGCCTCCCTTGGCTGCTTCCCAGAGTGAAAATTCCAAATTGTTATGGTCCTTAATCTCTGTCTCCACCAACAGATGGAATCCACCGAGGCAGAGCGAGTCTGAGTTCACAAAGCTCCCTTATTTATTTTGTTAATAGCTTTATTGAAGTAAAATTGACAGACAGTAAGTAGAACAATTTAGCGTGTGTAATTTGTTAGGTTCTGGTGTGTGGATACAACCACACAACTTATCATCACAATCAGGATAATGAAAGAGTCCAACACCCTTCACATTTCTTCCTGACCTAGTGTAGTTCATCCCTCCCTCCCAGGTACTTCCCCTGCATGTAACTCTGGTAACCACGGATGTGCATCCTGCCACTATTGAGTCCACGTTTTCTAGAATTTAATATAAACTTAATCATTAGCACGTAGTATTGCTCTGTCAGACTGTTTTCATTCAGCAAAATGGTTGCATGATTTACCCATGTTTCTTTTTCTTTTTTAATGAAAAAGAGTAATACAAAGGAGCTGGGTAGCTGTCTCTCAGATGGCTCTCCTGCGATTGTCCATTCATCTCTTGGTAGAATGAAATGCTGCTAGACTGTGGTACATTTTTGATTGACCATTGATGTGGGAGACCCTGCTGTTGGTGGCGCCATCCCTAGGCTGTATGAGAAAGCAGACAGAGCAAGCCATGGTGAGCAAGCCAGTAAGCAGCACCCTTCCATGAGCTCTGCCCCTAGCTTCCTGCCTCGAGTCTTGCTCAGGCTTCCCTTCATGATGGCAGTAAGCTAGAAGGTGAAATAAGCCCTTTGTTCCCCATTGCTTTCGGTCATGGTCTTTATCACAGCAATAAAAAGTGAACCAGGGAAGTTTGCTTTCTAGTTTTTAAACACTTTTTAAATAGAATATTTTATTTATGCTTTGACCGTTTCATAAATGGAAACAAGGTGTATTTATCAGATGTATTCCAACTGCCTCCTATCATTCCTCCCCATACCTCGATTCCTCCTCCCCACTTCCCCAAATCCCAACTTTTCTCTCTCACTTCTCCCTGGAACTTTCAACATGTCTGCCTCCCCATTTTCCCCCTCATTTTTGGGTTCAGTTGTTTTAATTGTTTTTTAAATGATTTATTTATTTTTATATACATTGTTTTGCATGTTTACATGTCTGTGTGAGGGTGATAGATCCCCTGGAACAGGAACTACAGACAGTTGTGAGCTGCCATGTGGGTGCTGGGAATTGGAGCTGGGTCCTCTGGAAGGGCAGCCAGTGCTCTTGACCACTGAGCCATCTCTCCAGCCCCTTAGTTTTGGTTTTTGAGACATGGTCTCACTATGTTACCCTGACTGATCTGGAATGAGCTATGTAGACTTAGGGTGGCCTCTAACTCACAGTGATCCTCCTGCCTCTGCCTCTGAGTCTGGAAGTAAAAGAGTGTACTACTTTTGTTTGTTTGTACATTGCTCTTGTTAATAAGCCACTGAGTCCAGTTAATGTTGCCTGTTGGAAGGCTGACTAATTTCACAGAGTTGATTAATCTCTGGCAGGTAAACATAGCTACAGTGAGTTCATGGTGCAATGGCCATATCATGTCCCAAAGAGAGCATCTCACGGCACACCTCTCTGTACTCAGTCTCTTACACTCTATCTTCCCCTCTTCTTCAGTGCTCAAAAGGGAGATAAAGATGTGTCGTTTAAGACTGAGCACTCAAAAGACACTAATTCTCGGCACTTTGACCAGTTATGGGCTCTAACTGCTGTCCACAGGACAAGAAGTTTCTCTGCAGGCCAAGGTTGAGGGCAGTACCAAGAAATTCATTAGAGAGTGTGTGGGGGNGGGAGGGAGGGAAGGAGGGAGGGGAGAGAGAGAATGTGACAGCACACACTTGGAGGTTAGAGGCCACCTTTCAGGAGTCAGTTTTCTCCTTCCTCCACGTGAATTCTTGGGATCAAACTAAGGTCTCCAGGCTTGGCAGCAAGCCCCTCTACCCACTGAGCCACCTCGCCAGCCCTCTATATCCTCTTCAGGGAGTATCTGTTCAAATATTTTGCCCAAGTTATATAATTGAGTTATTTGTTTTCCTAATAGTGAACTTTTATTTTGTTAGTGTATGTTAATTGTACAGAACAACAGGCTTCGTTATGTCTTTTCCATTGATGTATATTACTGAGTTGTTTTCTATTGTGGTAAAATATGCATGACTTACCATTTTCCACCACAGCCTTTTTTGTGTGTGTAGTGTTACTGAGGACTTTAACACTGTGCTGCCAGCACCATCATCCACCCTAAAACTCTTTGCCCTGTCAGCAATCTGATGTAGCCATTAGAAGTGACTTCCATCCCTCCATCCTCCCAGACTTCGGTGGCACCAAGCTACTTTCTGTCTCCGTGAATGACATTATTCTTAGGGCTCTCCTGAGTGGAATTGCATAGACAATGTGGTCTTTAAATGTGTGTAAATATATACACACACAAACACAATTTACACACACACACACACACACATATGCACACATACATATGGTCTTAGTATGCTAGTTAATTTGGCCTAAAACTCCTGCCCTCAGATATCTTCTTGCCTCAGCCTCTGAAATAACAGGTGCTGCAGATGTGTGCTGTTGTACTTGGCTGACATTTGTCTTTTTTGGTTTTGTTTGTAGGTTCGTTGTTTCACTTTTTAATACAAGGCCTCAGGTAGTCTGCGGTACAAAGACTGGCCTGCTTCTCTGATCCTCCCCCCTCCATCTGGAAAGTTCTGGAATTATTGTGTGCTGCCATGCTCATCTGGCATCCATATTCTCTTGTAACTGTCCTAGTTCACATAGTTTACCATCCTTATAGCTCGCTTGTGTTGCAGCATGCATCGTAACTTCCATCATGTTTACCTGAAGCTTTGTTATTGGCACGTAAGTGTTTAAGATTAGTACGTAGAGTGGTTGATTGGTCTCCTTATGATGAATTCACTTTATCTCCAGTGGTATTCTTTATTTTTAAATTGTTTTTGTCTCTTTCGTTGGGTTTGGTTTTGAGACAATATCTAATTATATTACTCTAGCTGACTGGAGCCTTTTATGAAGAGGAGAGAATTTCTTTTAAGACTACAGTTGTATTATGTTAGGAATCCACCCTTAGGACCTCGCTAACATCAAGACTGTCTCCCAAGCTAAAGATTGTGTTTCTGCTGTCCCAGATGCAGGTACTCTGGCAGCTAGGGCTTTAACACATGAATTTCAGAGAGGATGAGCTTCAGTCCGCAGCACCGTTGATGAGCCAATGTCAATAGGTTAGACGCTGGGTTTTAATTAGGGTGTCTGAGCATTTACTGCTTCCAATTGTTGATGTAGTTCGATTTGAATTTGGCATGTTGATATTTGTTTTCCGTTTCCCCCATATGTTCCTTGTTTGCTTTGCTCCATCTCTATCTGAACAAAGCTCTGTAAACCTGAAAGAATCCATGCTTTCGCCCTGTTTTCAATGACTATCCTTGGAGTTGGGCTTTTGCTCTTTAGCCATTGTTCATCCCTTGGTGTAGTGGCCTTTTCCACTGGCAGCTTTGGGGGCTCAAATTCCCTAAGCCTGTGAGAATTCGGACTAGAATAATCCTCAAACACTTTGGAAGGCCAATTGAAACATTTTAAGAACTTGCTTGACCCAATTATCCAGCTTCGTTCTCCATATTTCCCCTCGTCTGTTCTTCGTATTTTACTCGGCACTCAATCAATACGTTTACTGCTTCCTCCCTTTCTTTTTAAATTTTCTTCCTTCTTAATGTGTGTGTGTATGTATGGTGTATATGTGTGTATGGGTGTGAGTTCTCAAGCCATGCTGCACACATGGAGATCTGGGGACAACTTGCAAGAGTTAGTTCTAGTCTTCCACCTTGAATGGGCTCCTGGGACTGAACTCAAGTCATTAGGATTTCTAGGCAAGTGCTTTGCTCAGCAATGCCACAGGCCTCTCTGTAATCTTAGATTGAGTTTTGTTCACACCTAAATGACCTTATCTGCTGTGAGATAGTGCTCATGTACACAATGCTGTGGGATAATGCATTCGTATTGGTTTAATAAAACACTGATTGGCAACTAGCCAGGCAGGAAGTATAGATGGGGCAACTCGTCTAGGAGAATTCTGGGAAGCAGAAAGGCAGAGAGTCAGTCACAAGCAGAACACTGAGGAAGCAAGATGAAAATGCCTCACTGAGAAAAGGTACCAAGCCACATAAACATAGACAATAATTATGGATGAATTTAAGGCATGAGTGCTAGTTAGTAATAAGCCTGAGCAATAGTCCAGTTTATAATTAGTGTAAGTCTCTGTGTGTTTCCTTGGGACTGAATGGCTGTGGCAGGACAGAAATTTCTGTCTACACTTATCCTAGCTCCAGCTCTGTCTCAGCATATATTTTTTCCACTATTTTCTGTTTACACACAGTCCTTTTCCTTTCTCCTCTTTCTGATGAAATCTTATGGCCTTGTAAAACTTCAGTGCCTACCACTTCTACATAAGGCCTGACCCTACTTCTCCCCTCTACCCCAAGAGAAAATTCTCCACCACCAAATTCTCTGAGTCTTTTGTGAGTCTTTCAATATTTACCACACACACTATATATATATATATATATATTCTGTTTGCCCAATCACATGCCAAAGTCTTGAGGCTCCAGAAGCCATACATTATTGCAATTTTTTGACATTGTTTATATATATTTACATATTATAGATATAATATTACATATTATAGATATAATGGTTCTTTTTTATTTCTTTTGTGTTATTAAAAATTATTATTTGAGAATTTCATATACGAACATAATGCATTTGATCCAATCTACCCTTCATTCACAATCCTCCATCTTCTCCTTACCCCTCACACCTCTACCACATTTCCCTCTTGACTTCCGATACCAGAGATTGAAGCTAGGACCTCATGCATGCTCTGCCACCAAGCTGCATGCCCTGGGGGCAAGTGGAGATTCTTGGCTGCTAACAGCAGAAGTAGATTCTGAGTAACTTAATCAGAGAAGCAAATTACTAGAGGAATATCATCTAGATGATAGAGCCGATGGGAAGGCTGTGGAGACAACTCAGCAAAGGCCCAGGACATAGGGGCAGGCAGGCAGAACTGCTGCTGGACGCTGGTCACCTCTGCTGACCCTGGACACTGTTTGCCTTGCTCCTCTCAGCGTGTAGTCTATCTGCAGTACAGGGGCACAAGGAAGTCTCAACAGAGTGATTGAACTGAGCATCCATACACCCCCAAGACCCCAAGGGACAGGGAGAGAAAACAAGGGCCCCTTCACTTCCTGGTTCAACAGCCCCTCCAGTCTCTGGAACAGTGCCCAGGTGAGGGTGCCAACGTGGCTTCAGCTCCTAGTTTCCCATGATCCTCTTGAGTCTTATGTTCCTTGTGTCAGCTTTATTCTTAGCATAGATAACCTTATGGTTGCAAGACGGCTGGAAACTAGAAATAGAAGTCTCCCTTCATTCTGATTGTGCATCTTAGACTACACCGCCATTCACCAAGGTTCACCAGGAGAATGTCACTGACGGACTGCCCTGAAAATGGTTCCTAAACCACTTCCTGCCAAGAAACAGAGGGCAAGAAGAGAAAGGAGCCTGCAGCAGACTCCCTTGGGGTACCAGGGGTTCCTGTTTCAAGTCTCTGGGTGGGCAGCGTCTGGCATAGCGGGCACCGACTGTGTGTGACAAGAAGAGGAGAAAGTTCCTCTCTGGCTCCTCTGGGGACCCTCCGCTATCTTTGTACACAACTATCGATGTCTACTAGATAGGTGATTATCCCAAGGGACAAGGTTGTTCCTGGGTGAGAACAGATGGTGAGCACACAGACAGAGTGGGGACAGCGTTCATTCCGGTCTTGTCATCAGCAGTTCTTGGGGTATTAAAATTCACACCTGCTTAAATTACCGATTCCACCTTATGGAGGTCCACGTCCTCAGAAGATACACAAACATACTTACACATGTAAATACAAAACATTATAATCTAAAACAGTATATATACAAATTGTGATACATTTGATGAACTTTACTGTAAAAGGTTGCTAGTAAATAAAGACATCACACAGCAAAATGATCCACTTCTTTAAAAAAACAAGTTTAAATTTACTGAAAACTAGTGAGGAGAGTAGTGTTTTATGCATCCTCCCTGCTTACAAACATGCCCCTTAGTGTTGCATATCATCAAAGTGGATAAACTGTATGTTATGATTAATTTTAATTAATTAATTAATTAATTAGTTTTCCTAAGTTTTGAGCTGATATCTTTTCCCTCTTTTGAGGTCCCATCCAGGAAATCAAGGTATCAGGCTCTCACTACAGGCTCGTCTCGGCTGTGGCAGTTTTTCCAGCCTTTGCTTGACTTTGATGTTCCCAACCATTCTGAGGTGACCTGATCAGTTGTTTTGTAGACTGTTCCTCCGCTGGCATTGGAGTGACATTTTTCCTGTGGCGAGACTGGAAGGATGTATGGGGGAGGCGGAGACCACAGAGGGGGCGGAGACCACAGAGGGGGCGTCCTGTTCTCATCACAACATATAAGACCATGCTACCATGTGTCTCATATATCAGGTGGCAGAGGTGAAATTTCTCTGTGACAGAGAGATCGGGACAGTATCCCGAGCCCATGTGTAAAAGGTAGAGGCTTGTGCTCTGCTTCCTTGATGGCAAAGTGGTTTTAAGTTCAAACTCTTCTTCCCCCGAGTTGTGCCCCCAGCAAGCTCTCATGGAACTGAACAGCCATGGAGATGTGCAGAACAGATGACCACACTGGGCCAGGAACTGTGGCCCTCCCAAAGAGGTGCCTGCAAGGTGGGGCCGTGCCTGGCGTCCGGGAAGTTAGATGTCAGGAGAAAGTGCACTCTGACCAGATGAGAGCTACGCTGAAGTTGTGAAAATAGCGTGACTGCTAGGGAAACAGCCCAGCTTTGTAATGTCTGTCCAATGTGTGCAAGGCACTGGGCTTGATCTCCAGCAGTACAAGCAAATAAGAAACACACAGTGGTGGTGGCGGCAGTGGTGGTGGTTTCAAAGAAAATGGGCCCCATAGGCTCATAAGGAGTAGCGCTATTAGATGTGTTCTTGTTAGAAGGAGTTTGTTACTGGGGGCGGACTTTGAGCTCTCAGATTCTCAGTGACTCTCTCTTTGCTGGCTGTGGAGATGTGGAACTCTCAGCTACCTCTTCAGGACCATGTCTGTCTGTATGCTGCTATGCTTTTTACCATGATCATAAGGGACTAAATTACTGAATTGTAATTTACCCATTTAAATATTTTCCTTTATAAGAGTTTCCATGGCTATGGTGTCTCATCAGAGCAATAGGAACCCTAATGGAGACAGCAGAGTTTTTCCATAACAATTATTAATGGAGAGTTCGGGAGCTATACAGAAGTAGAATAACTTTATAAGTTCCAGTGTTCATACCTAACCCAGCCCTCAAAATTACAGAATTCAGCTAATCCTGCCTGGTAAACTCCCAACTAGTTTTTCCCTATGTTATACCTCCTCCCAAGTTTTACTTATTTTATGTGCATGTCTGTGTTTTCCTTCATGTACGTGTGTGTACCATGTGGCATGCCTGGTACACATACAGGTCGGAAGAGGGGATCAGAACTTCTAGGACTTCTGGACGGGGTTCCAGATAGTTGTGAGCCTCCAGCTGGGTATTGGACATCAGAGCCAGGTCCTCTGAAAGAGCATCAAGTGCTCTAAACCGCTGATCTAACTTTCCAGCCCTCTGTCTAGATTATTTTGAAGCAAATACTCTATAACACATTGGTGGGGGGATTCTGTGATTTTTAGTTGGGAAATAGCAATTGCATATACTTATGAAGTAGAGTGTTTCAAAGCCTGGCTCTGTTGTATGATGGTCAAAAAGACTAAATAACATCCCTGACACTTAGCGTACTTACTCATTTATGGTGAGAATGTTTAAAATCCCCTCTCTCCGCAAGTTTGTATTACACAGCAAGGCAAAAACCACAATTGTTACACTCTAAAATAGATCCCCAGAATGCATTTCTTCTACCTACTTGAAACTGTGCACTCTTTTAAAAAAATGTATTTATTTTACTTATTTTTGTTTTGTGTGCATTGGTGTTTTGCCTGCGTGTCTGTGTGAAGGTGTCAGATCTCCTAGAGTTGAAGTTACAGACTGTGGTGAACTGCCACAAGGGTGCTGGGAATCGAACACAGGTCCTCTGGAACAGCAGCCAGTGTTCTTAGCCCCTGAGCCATCTTGCCTGCCCTGAAACTTTGTACTCTTGACTCACATCTCCCACACACTGCTCCAACAACCTCCCTAACTCCTACTGACCGCTATTTTATTTACTACTCTGACTGAAAGTCCACAGACAGGGATTGTGTAGCGACTTTAAGAGGCAAGGCCCACCAGAGAAAGTTAAGTCACTCACTACAAATGTGCTTTTAAAGGAATGTGGGGACCTTGACGATTCTTCTCTCTTGTTTCCTGGCTCCTGTGAGCAGCGTTGTTCCGCCGCATGTTAAACTATACCACAATATGCTTTCTCATCTCAGCATGTACTCCAAATTCCACAGGGTCATCTAACTGTAAGTGTAAAGCAGCCCTGAGACAAAATAAACCTCTTATTAAGTTAATTGTCGCATGCATCTTGTCATAGTGATGGGAAAATCTGACTGGTGTGGTGGTTTGAGTGATAAGACCTCCTTTAGTGTCTGACATTTGAAGGCTTGGTGTAAGCAGTGCCCAGTTTGTGGCACTACTTGAGAAGGTTTAGGAGGTGTGGCCTCACTGATGGAAGTATGTCACCAAGGGCAGACTTTGAAGATTTCAAGCCCCAGGCCATCCCCTAGTGTGTGCTCTCCCTGTTTCCTGCTGTTTCCCAATTCTGCCACCTGGGAAAGCTCAGCTTTGGCCTGTTGGCCTCTCAGATGAATGCAGCTCCCTTCCTTTTTACGTCTTGATTTCTTCACCGTATCTCATCGAAAGTCCTTTGTCCCATCCAGGTCTATCTGAGTGATCTTGCTGGTTCTGTGCCATCCCATTGGCGTTGTCAAGGAGCCCTTTCAGATGGGGGCACTTTTCATCCTCATCCTCCCTTTCATCTAGTCTGGATTTCTCGCCTTTATAGACGCACCCAGTAGACGTACTCCTAACCTATCCTCTTGTCCTTTTTCCTGTTGCAGACGTGAATGGCCTCGCCCTCTGCTTTCAAATGGAGTCAGCCATCAACCCCCTCAGAGTTTGTGTCCTGTTTTGCTCAGCCTTTGTGGCCTCCCTCTGTCCCTCCTCCTGGAATGTGGCCCCCTGGTTATTGAGAAGCACTACCTTTTCTTGCTAAAGCTCCACTGATTTCTCTGGACAGTTGTTAATATTCTGCCCATTGTCTTGGGCAGAAATGCCTCATTAGTGTTGGCTTTTGCAAGAAGCCCAGTGCCTCATCTCCCATCCCCATGAGGAGACAAATACCCCTAATACCCCAGTCCTTGAGCGCTGCACCTAGTCTGGTTTATCAATATTCTTTTGAGAAGTTTGGCTTCAACTCCTATCTTGTGTCTGGCACATGAGAGTTTCCCTTATTTGACATCAGCTTACCATGTATTAAATTTTTATTGGACTTTTTCCTCCCGGTTATATCACTATTTGATCTTTTTATATCAGCTCAATCCAATGTATTGTCTAGAAATTGTTATATATATATTTTTTTTCATCTTGAGTCCTCTTGAGCATGGAACCCGGCCAATGTCTGTAGAGGTTCTGAACCAATGCTGAAAAGTCTAAAGAAATGGGTCCTATACAAGTTTTGTTGATCTGGCATTTTCAGTTGTTTCTCCATAAGTTGATGCCCACAGTCATAAATGCTAGTTTCTTAAATTAAGATGAAAGAAAAGGTGGAAATCAAGACCAGATTGTATGCGTTGTCTCAGCTAGTCAGGTCTGTAGATACTGACTTTGCCATGTGTGTCTGAGAAGAGCTGATACATTCAAACGGAGAGGCTATATCAGACCCAAAGTCTGACCATTAAGGTTTCATTAGAGGTATTGCTACAGTGTAAATACAGTTGGAGAGTGCCTCCCAAGGGCCCATGTGCTGGACATGTGACGGTTCCACACCACCTCAGCGTGAGGGTGTAATGTGGAACCTCTAAGAGCTAGGATTTCTTGGGGATCAAATGGAGATGTCTCCCTCAGAAAGAGCTGATGTGGTTTTCAAAGGGCCCTAGTTAATTCTTTTTAAAAGTGTTTGTCTTTTCACGTGTGTTGATTTTTGCCTGCAACTATGTCTGTGTACCACATGTGTACCATGCCTCTAGAGGCCAGAAAAGGATGTCAGATCCCCCGGAACTGGAGTTACAGACAGTCATGAGCTGCCATGTGGGTGCTGGGAACTGAACCCAGGTTCTCCGCAAGAGCAGCCAATGCTCTGGAACTATGAACCATCCCACTAGCCCTCCCTATCAATTCTTATGTGAGGCAAAAGAACATACCACGTGACCACACCTTCTTGCCCGCACTCCGTGCATTCCGATGCCATCCACCACTGAGAACTCACCAGAATTGAACAGATGCCACCTTTGTAGCCCGTGAACTTCCATAACCTGGGAACAAGTAAACTGCTTTTGTAAATGGCAAACTTTAAGTATTTTGTTCATTGCCATTAACAGGAATAGAAGAGGTTCCAGAAGGGAGTGAACCATAGGTTACTGTCTTTTAGAAGAGGGCCCTCCTGTTGCATAGTGTAGCTAATGCAGACCCACTTCTGCAGTGAAGGGAATCAAGAGATAGGCTCTGGATTATCTAGAGCCTTTGCTCTCCTATCAGCTCCGCCCAGGACAAGGTGCAATGTAGCAAGGTTTTGTTGTTGATTACAAACTCTGGATGCATTACAGCCACACATGTTCGGTGATTCACCAGAACTCTAGAAAAGAGGGCAGACTGGCCAACGCTGTGGGTAGGAGATGAGTTTAACAAGTTGCAAATTAATACTTTATGTCAATGACAAAGGTCTAGAGACAAAGAAAATGAGTTGGCAGTAGGGGTCTCTTAGGCAATCTCAGACCGCACTGTGCACATTTCCTTTGTGGTAATTACTGTCACTGCGGCCAAACAGTCATTTCTCCAAACATTCGCTAATTATCTCCTTCAATTTACAATAAATTCCGTGAGGAGGTAGGCTGTGTCTGTCTTATCACCCCAAGTCATATAGTGACAGGCACGTGCTAAATATTTATTGAGTAGATGAAAGGTCATGAACCAATCCTGCACTGGGCCGTTTCTGCATAATGTGTTCCTCACTCTGGCTTACGCTCTAGTCTGTGCCTTCAGATTCACCAGCTGCTCCACATTTGCACAGATGAAGTCCTACCAACAGTTGTTTCACCTGTGTATTTATGTGCCTCTGCTCAGAGCATCATGGACAGAGCAGAACTGAGTCTTTTTGGTTTTTTTTTTTCTAGTTTTCTGCTTTCATTTTGGTTTAGTTTGACTTGGTAATTTTCAAATAAAAAGTAGATCACAGTTATGGAGAAAGCTGGGAGCAAACAGAACTGAGTTTTACATTAGTAACTCTCTCTCTCTCTCTCTCTCTCTCTCTCTCTCTCTCTCTCTCTCTCTC
>LOEQ01003982.1:169781-185909 GCA_001685075.1 Bramus lutescens
ACAGTGGCTTCCAAGCCATGGACCATGCTGCTTGCACAAACTCTGACTCTTTCAGGAGTCCAAGCATTTAAATGGGGTTTGTGAGCAGAGTGTCACAACTTGCTTAATGGCAACATAGACCCACTGTGTACCTGAAAATGGGGATGTGAGTGTGGCTCACGCTAAACAGACCTCCACCCCACCATGTCAGACTGGACAGAGCAAGCAGGCAGGACCTTGTTTGTCCTAGCAATGACACCGCTTAGGTTTTTAAGAAGTGCTTAGTATTTTAAGAAGCAGTCTTGATCAGAAAAGAATTACAGATACACAATAAAGACAAATTCAAATGGAAAAGACCTCTAAATGGGTCACAGTGTTGGATAAATGTACGTACGCTTGGTAGAGAGAAGAAAAATAATATAGACAGTTATAAAAAGGAGTCAACGAACTGAGGTCACATAAGTGGCTAATCATGGGGTCTAGACTTGCATTCCAGATAGACATGATCTAGAGTCCATGGTATCAAGCCCTGTGCTAAATATTCCACACGCCAAACTACACTTTTCCCTGGCCCATTCATAGTGCCCAGGACATAGAAGACACTTAGTAAATATTTCCAGATTTAATTAGTTAATCCATATTTGTTGATCTATAGACCCATATCAGCCTCTCCTCCTCCTCCTCCTCCTCCTCCTCCTCCTCCTCCTCCTTCTAGCTAGAGAATAATTTCTTGTCTCGCTTTTTTGTTTGTCCCCATCCAGTGCTCACACAAGACTGGGTTTGAATAAAGAAGATCTGTCTGAGAACTTTTGTCACACCAGAATTTATCACCCCGGCTGCTATTGGGAGTTTAGGTGTCCATGTGATGAAGGATCCAATGACACAACTTCTGCAGAAACCATTAATGGCATCCACTTCAACAATTATATTTATCATTTCCCACCTGGGAATTGAAGCCTATGCTCATCTCACAAGGATATGCAGTCACTTATGGATCTGATGCGGTCTCTGACGCCACAGCTTCTGTAAAAGCCATTAGTGGTGTCTGCTTCAGCAGTGGGGCACAGGAATCAGCTCTTGAAAGAAATCAAAGAAAAGAGGAAGGTATCTGTGTAGATGAGTTGTGGAAAAATGGTCTCCTGCTCAGGAAGGAAACAGCTGNGAAGAAGGAATATTGAATTCCAGAACAGGAAGAGTTAAACTAAGATGTTGTGAAAGTGGAGCAAGCCAAGGAACTAAAATATTAGAGCACACCGTCCATATGCCAGACACTTTACTACAAATGCTGCCTTAGTCTTTGTAAACCCAGAACCGGTGTTTCCCAGTGAATAGAGGAGAAAACTGAAGGTCAAAGACGCCGTGCACATATGCAGACTTAGTCCAGAGAATAGCCTGCATCCTGTCCACCAGTCATAGTTTTCACTGTGTATCTCTTAGACACCATGTCTAGTGTAGAGGACAGAACAGCACTCATCTGTCCATTCAATTCTACACAAGTGTTTACTGAGTACTCATTGTACCAAGCATGGTACTTTGTGCAGGGATGACACAATGAAGTGTTTCGCCCACAGTTTCAAGGTTCACATTAGTCACTGTGGGTCATGTAATAGGATGCTATAGGAGTAGACAGCTACCTCATCCTGTCTCGGTAGAGTTGGGAAGAGACATTGGCCTCCAGGAGGACTTCCAAAGGAAGGGCATTCTAATGCAGTGTCTAGGAACTAGAGATCAGTAGGAAAGTGAGACAGGGTATAACTGGTGTGAAGGCCCGAAAGTGCTCCCAGAACTGCAGGTGGCTCAGGTGGAGGAACAAACATAGAACAGTTAAAAAGAGGTCCAGATGTATAGAGCCTTGGGGAATATAACAAGGGTTTTAGACGAGAGTAAGGAGGAAGTAAAGGGACGATGTTATCAGACCTGCAGTATGGAGACATTATGAGGCTGCAGTGTAAAGAATGGGCTCAAGGAAGCAAGAAGGAAAACTCAAAATAGAACATCACTGGGAATGGGGAGAGCTATACAGAAAACATCAAGTAGGCAGAGCCAACAAAATGTGATGGGCAGCTGGCCCCAAGAAACAGCAGTCAGCTGGTATTGCAGTTTCTGATTTCTACCACAAAAAGTAGAAAGTATTGACTATTTGCTGAAGTAGAAAATGCACACAGAAGATTATTCTTGGGAAAGATGGTGGTGGTTTTAATTGTGTCAAATATCCAAACAGAAAGAACCAGCAGGTAGTTTCACATTGGTCTGGACCTCAAGGTAGAGATCTGAACTGAAAGAAAATGAAGAAAATGAACTATTGCCCTAAAGATAAGTGGTCCCACATCTTTCTTGGAATCAGAATTGTTGGTGTCTTAGCAAATGAAATTGACTTTCTCCTTAAACAAGGGACTCAAAAATGTCAGGGGACAGAATCTAAATATTATTTTTTAAAAATAATTTATTTTTTATTTTAGGTGCTTTGGTGTTTTGCCTGCATGTATGTCTGTGTGAAGGTGTTGGATCCCCAAGAACTGGAGTACAGATGGTCGCGTGCTCCCATGTGGGTGCTGGGAATTGAACCTGGGCAGAGCAATCAGCTCTTGTTATGTCTAAGCCGTCTCTCCAGCGCCTAAATATTATGGATTTTTGTTATTGTTGTTATTTGTTTCTGTTTTTCAAGACAGGGTTTCTCTGTGTAGCTTTGGAATTTGTCCTGGAACTTGCTCTGTAGATCAGGCTGGCCTCAAACTCAGAGATTCACTTGCCTCTGCCTCCCAAGTACTGGGATTAAAGGTGTGTGCCACCACCACCCAGCCTAAATATTATATTTTTAAAGGGCTCCAGCGAGATCCTTTGGCCTTCCCAAGATTGAAACGTGTGAGCATGTGTGGGCAACATAAAGATGCATCACTCAGACCTCCCTCAGAAGAACCTTATATGAGGAACAGTTGACTGATGACAGACATAGGGCCCACTTGGGATCCAGCACCATGTGCAGGCCAAGACCCCATTTCCTGGACAATAGAGAACTTTTTTTTCTTATTTTATTTTATTTTTGAAAAAGAAAACAAACTATCTTTTTTCATTTTACATACTAATCCCAGTTCCCACTCCCTCCCCTGCTCCCATTCCCTCTACCTTCCTCCCCACCCCACCCCCATCCACTCATCAGAGAGGGTAAAGCACATTGCTTTGAGGAAGGACCAAGACCCTCCCTACTATATCTAGGTGGAGTAAGGTATCCATCCAAAGAGAATAGGTTCCAAAAAGCCAGTACATGCAGTAGGGATAAATCCTGGTGCCACTGCCAGTGGCCCCGCATTCTGCCCCAGTCGTACAACTGTTACCCACATTCAGAGGGTGTCTAGTTTGGTCTATGCTGGGTCTTTCCCTGTCCAGCCAGAGTTGGTGAGTTCCCACTAGCTCAGGTAAGCTGTTTCAGTGGTCTTGGTCTTAACCACTTTGCTCATATTCTCACTCTTCCCACTCTTTGACTGGACTTTGGGAGCTCAATCCACTGCTCTGATGCAGGTCTCTCTCTGCCTCTGTTTACATCAGTTGCTGGATGAAGGTTCTATGGCGACATTTAAGATAGTCATCAATCTGATTACAGGGGAAGACCAGTTCAAGCACCCTCTTCTCTATTGCTTAGGGTCTTAGCTTGGGTCATCCTTGTGGATTCCTGGGAATTTCTCTAGCACCAGGTTTCTTGCTAACCCCATAATGTCCCCTTTAATCAAGATATCTCTTTCCTTGCTCTCTGTTGACAATAGAGAACTTCTTATAAGCAACCCTGGATCCACAACTCCCCATGGGCCTGGCTGAGGCTGTCTTAGGACCGCCTGGCAGTCTGAGACTCTTCATACCCCATTGCCCTCCTTTCTCCTTTCACCAAGAGCTGAGCAACATTATGATCTGAATAGTCACAGTCGAGACTCATTTTGCCCCCTTATTGCTCACACACACAGTAAACCTTCTGGACGTCTGCTGTACTTCAGATCTTGACTGATACAGGAAGCAGACGGCCAGGTTAGCCAGGTTGGCTTTTTTTCTGGTAGATATATGGGAAGGATTACAGGAGGAGGCTAAGAGAAAAGTGGCAGACAGTGATGGAGTCATGACCTGTACCATCTACGTCAGGTTGTAAAGGAAATGTAGAGTGGAGATAGAGGAAAATGAGGACCAAAGAGCCTTGAAGGTGAGATAGATGTGAAGATGGAAGAGTTGGGAAGATAGATGTTGGAGGAGTTAGAGTGGGATCCTATTGGGTGATGATGGGAATCTCACATATAGCAACTAGAATAGGCAAATGTGCTAGTATATGGGGCTGAATAGTAACTAAACAAGACATGGGAATACTGGGTTCACTTTTGAATATGGACAGTGAAACAACCATCCGTGGTGGCAGACTCAGGGGGAAGAGGGAGATTGTGCCGGAGGAACCAGGGTCTACAGGAAATGATGAGACAGAATGAGGAAGTAAATAAGACAGAGAGATGAAGAAGGAAAGCGAAGCCAAATCGTGGGGCCTTCAAGGAAAGGAAGGTGTATTTGGGGTGGAAGCATGGTGGTTGAATTCAGTGTCACCGGAGGAAGATGCTTTGAAGCTAAATCTCTGGTCCTGAGGATACCTAAATAGGAGAAGAATGAGAAGTGAGATATTCAGAGGGAGGCCAAAGGCAAGTAGTTTCTTTCCAGCCTGGGCTTTTGGTCAGGCAATAAGACCTACTGGCATTTTATGGTATTAAAAATCCAGAGGAATTTATGTACAGAAAATGGGGTTTCCCAGGGCATGATGGGCAGGATTTGAAAGAAGAAAGGATGTGCTGGGCAGTGGTGGCTCACATCTTTAATCCCAGCACTTGGAAGGCAGAGGCAGGCGGATCTCTGTGAGTTTGAGGNAAAACAAACTATCTTTTTTCATTTTACATACTAATCCCAGTTCCCACTCCCTCCCCTGCTCCCATTCCCTCTACCTTCCTCCCCACCCCACCCCCATCCACTCATCAGAGAGGGTAAAGCACATTGCTTTGAGGAAGGACCAAGACCCTCCCTACTATATCTAGGTGGAGTAAGGTATCCATCCAAAGAGAATAGGTTCCAAAAAGCCAGTACATGCAGTAGGGATAAATCCTGGTGCCACTGCCAGTGGCCCCGCATTCTGCCCCAGTCGTACAACTGTTACCCACATTCAGAGGGTGTCTAGTTTGGTCTATGCTGGGTCTTTCCCTGTCCAGCCAGAGTTGGTGAGTTCCCACTAGCTCAGGTAAGCTGTTTCAGTGGTCTTGGTCTTAACCACTTTGCTCATATTCTCACTCTTCCCACTCTTTGACTGGACTTTGGGAGCTCAATCCACTGCTCTGATGCAGGTCTCTCTCTGCCTCTGTTTACATCAGTTGCTGGATGAAGGTTCTATGGCGACATTTAAGATAGTCATCAATCTGATTACAGGGGAAGACCAGTTCAAGCACCCTCTTCTCTATTGCTTAGGGTCTTAGCTTGGGTCATCCTTGTGGATTCCTGGGAATTTCTCTAGCACCAGGTTTCTTGCTAACCCCATAATGTCCCCTTTAATCAAGATATCTCTTTCCTTGCTCTCTGTTGACAATAGAGAACTTCTTATAAGCAACCCTGGATCCACAACTCCCCATGGGCCTGGCTGAGGCTGTCTTAGGACCGCCTGGCAGTCTGAGACTCTTCATACCCCATTGCCCTCCTTTCTCCTTTCACCAAGAGCTGAGCAACATTATGATCTGAATAGTCACAGTCGAGACTCATTTTGCCCCCTTATTGCTCACACACACAGTAAACCTTCTGGACGTCTGCTGTACTTCAGATCTTGACTGATACAGGAAGCAGACGGCCAGGTTAGCCAGGTTGGCTTTTTTTCTGGTAGATATATGGGAAGGATTACAGGAGGAGGCTAAGAGAAAAGTGGCAGACAGTGATGGAGTCATGACCTGTACCATCTACGTCAGGTTGTAAAGGAAATGTAGAGTGGAGATAGAGGAAAATGAGGACCAAAGAGCCTTGAAGGTGAGATAGATGTGAAGATGGAAGAGTTGGGAAGATAGATGTTGGAGGAGTTAGAGTGGGATCCTATTGGGTGATGATGGGAATCTCACATATAGCAACTAGAATAGGCAAATGTGCTAGTATATGGGGCTGAATAGTAACTAAACAAGACATGGGAATACTGGGTTCACTTTTGAATATGGACAGTGAAACAACCATCCGTGGTGGCAGACTCAGGGGGAAGAGGGAGATTGTGCCGGAGGAACCAGGGTCTACAGGAAATGATGAGACAGAATGAGGAAGTAAATAAGACAGAGAGATGAAGAAGGAAAGCGAAGCCAAATCGTGGGGCCTTCAAGGAAAGGAAGGTGTATTTGGGGTGGAAGCATGGTGGTTGAATTCAGTGTCACCGGAGGAAGATGCTTTGAAGCTAAATCTCTGGTCCTGAGGATACCTAAATAGGAGAAGAATGAGAAGTGAGATATTCAGAGGGAGGCCAAAGGCAAGTAGTTTCTTTCCAGCCTGGGCTTTTGGTCAGGCAATAAGACCTACTGGCATTTTATGGTATTAAAAATCCAGAGGAATTTATGTACAGAAAATGGGGTTTCCCAGGGCATGATGGGCAGGATTTGAAAGAAGAAAGGATGTGCTGGGCAGTGGTGGCTCACATCTTTAATCCCAGCACTTGGAAGGCAGAGGCAGGCGGATCTCTGTGAGTTTGAGGCCAGCCTGGTCTACAAGAGTGAGTTCCAGGACAGCCTGGGATACACAGAGAAACCCTGTCTCAAAAACAAAACAAAACAAAGACAAATAAGAGCAGCAGTGGTTGGAGCAAGGGAAAGGAAGGACAAAGCAGTGGGAAAGGAATCTGAGAGAAAAGGGTTGAAGATTCATCATGAATGTGGTTAAACGCTGCCATGGGATAAGTCATGATGTGTAACAGCAGGGGTTTTGGAAGACTTGGTCTCTACCATAGCTGTAGTGGTTTGAGAATGGCCCCCAGAGGGTTATATGTTTGATTGACTTGTTTGGGGAGAATTAGGCCTCACTGGAGGAGGTGTGCCACTGGGGGTGAGCTTTGGGGTTCCATTATTCCCACCATTCCCAGTTCTCTCTCTCTTTCTCACTCTCTCTCTCTCTCTCCCTCAACAAGTAAGTTCTCAGTTTCTGCTCCAGCACCATGCCCACCTGCTGCCTTGTCTTCTGCCTTGACAGTCACAGACTAACCCTCTGAAACTGTCAGAAAGTTGTGAATAAACTTTTCCTTTTATACGTTGCCTTGGTCATGGTGTCTCGCCACGGCAATAGTAACTAAGAGAGTAGCTTTACGCATAGGAGTGACTTGGGTTTCGGTAAGAAGCCAGGCACCCCTCCAAGGGAACTCCAAACTGGATGAGCACATGAGCAATGAGTGTATCATAATTTCTCTATTTTAAGACAGCATGAATCATGAGGACATTCATTTTAATAGTTGCTTGGAAGGGGAAACAAATGATATGGACGTGCTGTGTTGAAAGAAGGTACTGCCACGTGGCATAGGGTAGATAAGAAATATGGGTTAATTAAAATGTAAGAGCTACTAACAAGCCTGAGCCATTGGCTGAGCATTTATAATTAGTAATAAGTCTCTGAATGGTAATTTGGAGGTGGCTGCCAGGACACAGAGAAACTCTGCCTACAATGGTACATTTGCCATGCATCATGACTTCAGACTAATCTCAGTAGTAAACATTTAAGACCTCAAGAAGAAAACCCAAGAGCTGCCTTGATGTAACTTCAGCAAGCCTCTGGTTGGTGGAGGGGAAAGGCACAGGCCTCATGGGAAGAAACATTTCTTAAATGATAAATGAGGAAGGCGTTGAGAGATGGCCATTCAGACAGAATTATAGGGAGCAAGATGGAATGAGCCTCTACAATTCTGGTGAGAATTTCCTAAAAATGATCGTTCTACTTCGGGCTAATCTTTGCCAGTCACAAATCTGGATTTACACAAAGACATGATCGTTTATTCTTAAGGGATTCTAAAATATGTTGCATTTTCATTCTTTTGAAATGTGTTCCTCCATGTTAAACCAAAGTCTAGATAATGTCTTCTAAATGGCTATTTTGCAATTTTTCTTGCTTGTGTCTTTTAATAGTATTTGTGTCTTTAGTGTGTGTATATGCATAGTATGTGCACACACTTTTGTACACACACACACACACAAGGGTCTCATGTTGTAGCACTCATTCGAAAGTCAGGACATCTTACAGGAGGTGGTATTCTCTTCCCACTGTGTGGGTTCCAAGGACCAATCTCAGGCCGTCAGGTTCGCCACCACATGCCTATGCACTGAGCCATCTTGCTGGCCATCGCTTGTGTGTTTAACCAACTAGTTTAGATCCTTCTTTTATCTACAGCCCCATTTTGTGCCACTGTGTCTTTATGTAATCTTTTTATGAGACTTATTTCTTTAAGTCCTAAAATAAAAATTAACAGGATTTCCTAAGTATTCTACTCTATTTACATACCAAAATGAGCATGATGCTGGAGGATTTTTTTTTTGGTATGTTCCAAGAGGCAAAATCATACCCCTACTTGGAGTAATTGACTTAAATGTCAGATTCTCCTGAGGAAAGCTGGGTTGTCTGTATAACTTTATTCAAATAACTACTCTGATTCTCAATAGCTTTTTATGAAATTACCATGTAGGAACTTAAATTGGTGCAGCTGAATTAAATAACTATTAGAGTTTAGCATTCTTAATCGCAAACCCTCAATTTAACCAACCATTTATTATAATCAAAAAGCAATCAATATGTTGATTGTGGTGATATGTAAAATGGAGATAAGATTATTAGCAATTACCTTATATTTGTGGTTCAATGTGATGGAAAAATAGCTGGAAAGAAAATTCAAAGCATATTACATTCAAAGGCATGGTTGTTACGTTTTGGAGCAGCATGCTATATTGATTGTAGTCTTTAAATAAATTGAATAACATAGGTTGCTGTCAAACATATGAATTATTCATGAAGCACAGTTTGGGAGCACCAAAGCAGCCTCTGTTGATGAATATTCAGATGTGTTAATCGACAAATGACTGACCCGGCATTAACCAATTCTTGCATGCAGAAAAGATCTTGGCAACAAAATGGAAATCTATGAGGCAAACTTGAGTCCCTAGATTGGGACGCAGTCCATTTGGAAGCTGTGGAAAGTCTCTCACTGACTGGGAATGCTTATTGATCACAAAGTGTTTTCCTGCATGCCCCAGAACCTGGAGTTTTTAGGATCATATTTGGAGTGTAACCCTTGGGACTCTTCCTATCATTATGGTATAGGCTGCATTAAGCCGGTTGACTCTCGGGCTCCGGTATCAAAGTCTGACTTTCCATGCTGAAAACTTCAGCAGGTCCCTTACAAACTGACTCCTAGTTTCCTCACCTGCTGAAATGACCCTAATTTTTTGTCACAGAACCTATTCCATAGCCTTGCTAGGGAACCAAATGAGAGGAAGTCATGGTACTCAGTGACGATTAAGGTAAAAGTGTGGTCTGGTGTCTTCCTGAATGGTGATAAATAAGCCCCCAAACCCTTACACTCACTGCTCCCTTTTACTAAACTTTCAGAAGAGAATCTTCCTATTATTAATTATTGTTTCTTCAGTAAGTGTCTTTCACTTTGTTGGTCCCAAGCTAATAGCTTTGACTACGTAGATGTTTGCTGTGCTATTCCTGGCCTGTAGATATAGTTAAGATTCCTTCTTTTCTTTTTCTTTTGTTGTTGTTGCTTTGTTTTTTCAAGACAGGGTTTCTCTGTGTGGTCCTGGCTGTCCTTGAACTCACTCTGTAATCAAGGCTGGCCTTGAATTCAGAGACCCACCTTCCTCTGCCTCCCAAGGGCAGGGATTAAAGTGTGCCACTACTGCCCAGCAAGTCAGGTTTCTGAAGATAGGACCAGAGCTGCCACAGTTCAGCCAGATGCTGTCAGACCTCCATACATCTGCATTTAGCCGATCTGTAGTTGTTGCAATGGACAGTGGAGTGATTGCATCCAAAGAAGGAGATAAGGAGTTGGACACTTGGAAAAAATCGAGTTGTGGACTATAGAGCACCCCCAAGAATGTCTCTATTGTATTATCACTGTTGTTGTCTCCTTCTTTCCTTTTCTCCTCCTCCTTTTTATTATTTATGTTTATTTATGTGTGCATGTACCCTCAAAGTTCAGAAGAGGTTGTCAGATTTCCAGAATTGGAGTTACAAGTGGATACGAGACCCCTCATATCGATGCTGAGATCTATCTAAACTTGGGTCCTCTGGAAAATGGCGGATGGCCTTAATGAGACAGTTATTTATCTACCATCCACTGTTCAAATGACTAAGAGTTAGATATATTTCATATATATTTGGACTAGTTTTAGCTAGATTAAGTTTCCTTTTATCTTTATTTTGAACTTAAGTTTCATATCCTCATTTTGTCCTAATTCTGGGCAAGGCACCCTTTCCACCCCCATTACCATGTAGTTACCGTGTCTGAGTCTGCCCCATAACAGCAATACTAGCATGGCTGCAACTCCCTCACTGTTTCAAATGACTTTCTTTATCCTTCTAGCCCCATCACTAAAAGTTTTTTAGTCTGTGCTGATGGTCGATACGGTCATTGACTGATTTCTGATCAATAGAACCAGCCATGAGTGTTTAGAGTTATTTCCAGGCTTGTTTTGAAAATAATCTTCAATGCAATCCTCTCATTGTCTGGCTCTTCACACACTGATCTAACATAGCATAACTAACATAACTGTGTTCAAAGGAACACAGTCCATCCTGGCAAGGAAGGCATGGCGAGTGTGAGGTGTCCGATCACATTGGCTTAGGAAGCAGGAGAGATGAGTACTGGTGTTTTCACGCCCCTTCCTTCTAAGGTTTTTATTTTTAGTGTGACTTAGTGTGTGTGTGAACACACATACGCATAAGCATGTGCCCAAGAGTGCCATGTCCAGAGACACCAGAGGGGCATCAGATTCCTTAGAGCTGGAGTTAGAAGGGGTGGAGCCACCTCACATGGGCCTGGGAACAGAGCTCAGGTCTTTTGATAGACTAGCAAATGCTCTTAATCCACGAGTAATCCCTTTAGACTGTTTTCTCCTTTTGATTCAGTCTGGGGTCCCAGTCCGTGGAATGGTGCTGCCTACTTTCAAGGTTGCCTGCCTGCCTGCCTCTGCGGAAACTCTTTGAAAGCACTTTCATGGACATGTCCAGTAAGATCAATCAATGTTTTGTCTCA
The DNA here is from genome assembly GCA_001685075.1 of Bramus lutescens. Lineage (NCBI taxonomy): Eukaryota > Metazoa > Chordata > Mammalia > Rodentia > Cricetidae > Bramus > Bramus lutescens. The sequence goes on from LOEQ01003982.1 coordinate 181,027, forward strand.
TAACTTTTTCCATTGTTTGACATTTAATGTAAACATTATTGTGTATGTCATCATTTTTAATGATGGCGCTGTCACCTAATTCCCTGCGATGAATTTCTATATACATTAATCTTTACCTCTGTCTTTATTTTGCTAAGGTGATTTGTTAAGTAAATTTGTTAAGCACCAATTTAACATTTTGTTCTTAGAGCTACTACAGCATTACTTGGATTCATTCGCTTCGACAAAGCCACAGTCTTATAATTTGTAGGTTGTAAGTGGGATTTTGTTGGAGAGCTTGCCAACATTTTTCAACTTGTTTTTTTAATTCTTTAACAATTTTGTACATGTATATCATGTATTTTGATCATTTTGATCCCTATTAGTTTCCCTTTCGCCTTCTTTTAGCTCCCACTGAACCCCTTCCCAACAAATCCACCTCCTACTTTCACCTTGTTTTGAGTGTGTAACCCACGGTGTTTAAATAGGGCTGCTTGCATGAGTATGGTTGGAGTTTGTATATTGTAGCACATTCAACTTACTGGTGGCTCCAACACTGAAGAACTCCTCCCCACAGCTTCCATAAACTCCCTAGAGAGGTGTGGCTTCATGAGTCCCTCCCCTATTCAGCATGAGATGTTAAAAGGCTGCATTTGGACAAGGTTTAGTAGGTACCACAGCTGCTGTGAGTGCATGGGTGCAGCCACTTCAGGTCCAGAAGACAGCATAGCAACTCCTTCTCCACTGACTCTTCCTTCTTTTCACCCCTTCTTGTATGATGCTCCTTGAGCCTTGGGAGGAGGGATAATACAGACATCCCATTCAAGCTGAGCCCTTGAAGTCACGTAATCTCAGCCTTTCAGTTTCGAGTCTGCATTAACCATGCAAACAGCAGCTCCTCGGAAGAAAGCTATGAGTTGTTCCTCATCACAAACCTATGAGCAGAAACAGAAATGTCCTGGATTTTATTAGAAAACAGACTGAGCAAGCCATGGGCAGCAAGCCAGGAAGCAGCACCCCTTCGCGATCTCCGCATCAACTCCTGCCTCCTGCCACCAAGGTTCTGCCGTGTTTGAGTTCCTGTCTTGACTTCCTTTACTGTTAGACTGTGGCTGTGGAAGCAGAAGCTAAATAAATCTTTCTTCCCTAACTTGCTTTTAGTCATGGAGCTTCATCATGGCAATAGTAACCCAACTAAGACAGTGAGAGATTTTAATTTTATGCCATGAACCCCAATGTTTTGGTTTAACTTTCCCATGATAGAGTGGTAAAAGTTGACAATAAGAGGAATCTACTGCTGTTGTTTTTTTATGAAGTACCATGACCACCAGCCTACAATGGGCTGGGCCCTCTCACATCAATCACTAATCAAGAAAAAGCTTTATAGTTTTGCCTACAGACCAATTTTTCTTGCTGGCACTCCCTACTCTCGGTTGACTCTAGACTGTGTCAAGTTGACCTAAAATTAGCCAGCACACATACCATAAAATGTTTCTTGGGAGCACCTTTTATAGCTAAAGTTCTTAGACAGTTCTGAGGACAGATAGGCTAGCCCTCATTCGTTCACACTTTCCTGTGTCTGAGGTCTGCCGGGCAGGATGTGGTTAAATGCTCTGACAGAGATTAAACTGAGAATTGCATTTAATAATCTGTGGATATCATTGGAGAAAAGCGGCTCCTCCACCTCCTAGACCAAATTTGCATGACTAATCATTTGCTTAGCAGAAAACTTCCTTTGGCTTTCATGATGCCAAGCAGCAGACCCCAGAATTAGATGAAAATATGAAATTTCTCTTTAGAAATATTCATAGAGAATGCTGTGTATCTTGTAAGTTGCCCTTTGAAGGTCTCCACCTCTTAATTGACTGGTAGGCGTCATTTATCTGTCATCACAGGGCAAACGAGGAAGTAGTCATAATCTAAATTTCAGGAGTGGCCCCTTGCTGTGCTGGTGACACTTTAGTCTCACTGACATTTTGCAATCATGCAGGGTGTGCACACACGCACACAGCTGATCTTCCACCTGCAATATAGGTTGTATTGAGTCTACTAACTAGACCTAACCCAAGAATGGATGTGTGGCCCCATCAAATGCTCCCCTTTGGATGATGAGTGATCTCTCCATGCATGCCCTCAATGGCTGGCTTCAAAGATGTAAAGCAGTCTGAGCAGTTGTGGGCACAGATAAGGGTTGTGTGCTCAATTGCTGGCATATGCGGGAGATATTTTTGAAAATAGAGTGGCTAAGAACATACTTCCATAAACTTTTTTTTTTAAGAATTAGGAACGCACATAAATATTTTCAAAATATTTTGGTTGGCAATGTGTGATTTTTGTTAAAGCTATTTGGAAGGATAATAGAGTCCAAAGGCAGTTGGTTTGAGTGTTTCCTGGGGCCCAATTTCATAAGCTGCCCTCATTACCAAGAGTGGCAGGAAAAAAAGGGAAATTTGCATGATAAAGCCACACCCTCTGCGTCCCCCCCCTTATAGTTGCTCAAATATCAAGGACAGTGTTGGAAGGTGATTAGGCCTCACCTAACCTCTTTTCCAAGGAGAGTTTTGGTGACTGCATGGCAGTCAGTACACTTACCAGGAAAGATATAGCCTTTGTTGGTTTGCAATAGCAATCCAGTCTCTAACAAAAGCCAAAAAGATTCATCTGCACAGAGCTTTACTGTGAATTCCTGGAATGAGTTTAGTCTGCAAGTAGAAGCTGTGGTTTCGGTTTGGGGCTTTGCCTAAGGAATAGGAGGTAGCTACTTCAAGGTTGGATTGTCTTAGAGCATGACAACAGAACTAGGTAGTTTGAAGTATGATTAATAAAAACTCAGGGAGAGAAATTGGGGTTCAACCTGAAGCAACTAGTCACTGGCTCTTACCTCGACCTCAGTCCAAAATGGTGATCCTGCCTCCAGGAATCTCAGAATGAGACTGTGTTTGCGAGCTGTTTCCTCCCATTTTATAATCCTCTCTAGGGCTGGGATTAAAGGCATGCACCACTGGGATTTAAGGCAAGCATTGCCCAGTTTCTATGGCAAACTAGTGTGGCTACTGGGATTAAAACTGTGTGTTATCACTGCCTGGTCTATCTGACCAGTGGGGCTGTTTTACTCTCTGATCCTCAGGCAAGTTTTATTTATTAAAATACAAGTGAAGCTGGGTGGTGATAGCACAGGCCTTTAATCTTAGCACTCGGGGGCGGGGGCAGAGGCATGTAGATCTCTGTGATTTTGAGGCCAGCCTGGTGTACAAGAGCTAGTTCTAGGACAGGCTCCAAAGTTATAGAGAAACCCTGTCTCAAAATCAATCAATCAATCAATCAATCAAATACAAGTGCAATAAATGCCACTGTAGTAGTTTCTCTCCTACAGTTGGCAGCCACATTCATAGATATGTCCCTTTGCTGTTGTTTCATAAGAAGATTCTAATGGTCCCTGCAGCAGGTGGTGGTGGGAAGGCAGCCGTTTCCTTCTGTCTCCGATTGGAATCTTACCTAAAGTCTTCCTGATCAGCATCCACCTCTCTCAGAGTCTTCAAAGCCCCAGGCAGCAAGTCTGCTGGCAGCACTGATTTGTAAGAAGGGGACCCATCCCTGATGAACCTTTCACAGCTCTCCTGAGCCTCCTTGTGAGCCTAAAGATGCTTATGCTTAGAAGGTTCAGTGGTATAGGGAAGCCAGGGCGACAGGAGCACGAGACAGCTAGCAGTGTTTGCTTCTGCAGCCAGGAAGCAGAGAGAGATGAATGTTGGTGCTCAGCTCATTTTCTCTGTAAGAATGCTACCCTGCCCACTGCTAGGCCACCCCACTGTAGGAGGAGGCAGGCTACTTGTTTGTCCAGTCACCTAAAACCAAAATAATCACACAGAAACTGTATTATTTAAAACACTGCTTGGCCCATTACCTCTAGCTTCTTATCGGCTAACTCTTACATATTAATTTAACCCATTTCTTTAATCTGTGTATTGCTATGTGGCAGTGGCTTATCAAGTAAAGTCCCTGCGTCCATCTCTGGCGGCTACATGGCTTTTCTCTGACCTTGCCTCCTTTCTCCCAGCATTTAGCTTAGTTTTCTCTGCCTAGCTCTGCTCCACCCCGCCCTCCCCTGCTATAGGCTCAAAGCAGTTCTTTATTCATTAATGGTAATCACAGTATACAGAGGGAAATCCCACATCACCCCACCTCAATGAACTTGATTTAGACATCCTGTCACAGACTGGGCCACAGGTTCCACCCATAGGGTATTGTAAGCCAAAGTTTGGTTGGCAATGGGACTTTCCAGAACAGCCAGGTGTGACAAATTGGTGGCCTGTGCCCTTCACTCTTTACAGGGAAATCCTATGGTATGTCTCTTTATGTTTGACCACAGCCCCTGCTAGAGTCCCTAAAATGGTCCTGTTCTCTGGTAAAAGTAGTGATGTTTGCTGATTAATTGGCATGTTTGCACTAATGGTTCTGAACTCTTCTGTGGTGTTCTTAGACTGCTGAGCCACTTTTCAGATATGTGGTGTTGAAGAAAGTCACTTCGTCCTTCTGAACCCGATTTGTACCATTAAAGTAATATAGGTAATTGATTGATTTCTAGACCCTTCAAGTTTCAATATCTAGGATTATGATAATCCTAAATGCATTTATTTAAAAGACACCGAATACTGAATCCATCCTATGTCTGAAATATTGCCAACAACCTCAGCCAAAGACACAGGTGCTCAGGGAAAGATCTGTGGTGAGACATCCAAGAGCTCCAAGAAGCAAAAGTCAACCCAAGTCCAGCTTCAGAGAATGTAGTGATACGGGAGCATGCCTGCTTTTCGTCCCGCCCAGCTCCCGCATGGCTAGCTTAGACCCATAAATAACAACACACAAATCGTATTCATTTAAGCACTGCCTGGCCCATTATATCT
>LOEQ01003982.1:185969-201477 GCA_001685075.1 Bramus lutescens
TTTCTTTATTAACCAACGAAAGTAACACATAGACAGATGACCCTCCTACATCAAGAGAACACTCCAGATTCCAAGGATCTTAATCCAGGGAGTTCCACAAACTCCTCTTCTCTCTAACTCCAGCTTTGTGGTCCACCCGTGAAGCTGCTCCAGGGGCAATAGGGCTCCCGAGAACCCAGAGCCCACAGAGTCCCAGGTGCCTTCAGCCGAGCTCCAGCTGGGCCTCGGGAAACAATCAAGGCCCCAGCAGCCTCGTAGCCTGCTCGCAACTATGAGTCCTTTTGCGGTCAGTCTGGAACCTGATGCTTCCTTTTCCTTCTACCCTTGCTCAGGCACAGCTGACCCCTTCAACTCTCTTCTTTTAAGTTGCCCCCATCTCTGGTAGCTGGGTTTCTATCTTGGTGCCTCTTCCCAACAGCATGGCCAGTGTTTCTATCTCTTGTCGGAACAGGAATCTCCTTCTCCTTCTAAGGCACAAACTTAGAATGATACATCACCACTTCCCGCAGACTTGAGACTTTGCCGGGGCAAACCTGGATGGAGTACGTGGTGACATGTTAGTGCTTTAGGACCCTTTCTCTCAGACCTCTGCGGTCATAACTGCCTGGCACCGAGCACAAACCAGAATTCACAAAATCAGAATTAACTGCAGCTGCAGTTGCTTGGTTCCTTCTTCCTCTCTCGTGCTTTGCCCCTGGGGACAGGGATATTTCCAAGTCTCCTTGCCTCCTCCCACTTCCTTCCATCTGCAAGTGTTGCTAGGCCTGGCTGCGTCCCACAGAGTGACACAGGCAACAGTCATGCGTGAATTAAAAGTTATGGCCACAAAGAGAAGAGCCAAAGTTTTAGCGAGCAGGGAAATTTCAGGGCCCCATGCAAATCCTCTCCAAGTATAAAATATCTGAAAGTTAGGAGAAAGAAAAATGCTCTCTACTTTCCCTAGTCCTTTATTTTACATTCTGGCACATTCTTATAAAGATAACCTTAGAGGACAGCTTGTGCTGCTTTCTTGTGTGCTAACCCCTCTCGTGATGTGATGATGTTATTTTATATAAATCATCTTGATGGGTCCTCAGAGGCTATGTGAGGTAGCAGGGAAATAATGGTAGAAGGTGGTGGGGTGGCCCTGTCCTGCTCCAGTCTCCCTGGAATGTAGTAGGGGTCTGAACTGTAAGGTACTAACCTTCCAGGGCCTTGCCCTTCCTATCTGTGAAAAGGAACATCTCTCTGCCCTCCCACCTGCCTCGCCAAGTTGTGGAGATGAAACAACAAAGCCCTTTATACGGAAGTCAAAGATAGGGCTGTGAGAACGCTGCTCTTTTGGCATTGTTACCAAGGACATGTATCTTGGGCTCTTTGTAAACCTTCTTTAAAAAAAACAAGAAAAAGAAAAAAACCACCTTTTTCTTTGATTGCAAATTGCTCTGTGAACTAGGCTGAAAAGCACCATTGTTTGACTTTATGGCTGAGAAAATGGGGAGTACATGGGATTTGCCCAAGATATTAGTGATAAGTAGATGAGAGAGGGAAGGGAGTGCTGGGAGGTGGGGGTTTGGTGTCCTCTCTCCGGTTCACTTGGGCCTCATCCCAGCCCATGCAAACACCCCTCTCATCCCTATGTTTGGTCTTCTGTGAGCCAGGAAGCTCTCCTTGTCAGGCATGGGGGCAGGAACTGAGCACTTACTCTTAGGTGGAGGGCCCAGGCTCATCAGAGCGACGAAGCAAAGTTAATTTGCAGGGAACGAGCAAAGTTCAGGATGCCTATCCCAAGATCAATTACCAAAAGATTAAAAAAGAAAATTCGAGTGGATAAATATGATGGCAAGCACTGTACACACAAGGCCAAGATCTCAAGCCACCTCTGTGGCCTGCTGTAAGAGGAGCCAGGCTCAGACTCTGGGTGGTCTGGATTCCTTTTCTGCAAAGGGGTCTGCTGGCATGCCTTTGAAGGCTCGCACCTGACTGTGGATATGTGTACTTCCTCATTTCAGGCCTCCTGCCCACTGAGCCAGTCTGCAGGCATGAGCCAGGGTAGATTTATTGAGACTTGCCAGGGCTGCGGTGGGGTTCCTACAAGCCTGTGACACATGATCTAGTGCTGGGCCTCCACCAGGGCACAGATGGCATTTTACATGGCAGACTTGGACATTGGAGAGTGTTTAGGATGCCTGCTATCTAGGACTCACTGGAGACTATTTCCACCTCTCTAATTGTGACAACTCAAAATGTCGAGACATTTTTAATGTTTCCTGGAGGTGGGCACAGGTGACCCAAGGCTGAGAGCTGCTGCTTTAGTAGGAATAAGCAACGATCACCAATTACTTACTAAGCACCAGGCCATGTACAGGGAATAACAGCCAAAGTGGAGATAACAGAAAGATGGTAGCAGGCCCTCCCCTAAACAATTAATCGGATACTTAAGGCTCCTCATGTTCTTCAAATTCACAAGAACGATTTTCAAGGACATGCAGACTATTTCCAGCCAAGGACTATGGTTTGCCTATGTGCTTCAGATCCCCAGGACACATACAGAATTATATGCTATTTTTATATATTATTATGATGGTTTCATTTAGTTACAGAGTTTATAAACTGAGTAGGTCTGAGCCTGAAGGGCTGTTACTAAGAAAATTAAGTTGGATGCTTTGGGAAAATATGATAAGCAATTATTTGACAAGCTAAATATGACTAAGAAAACCTCTAAAGAGGCATAGAAAAATACCTGCAGAATTCTCAGAAAGTGCAAATTCTTGGTATATTTGAAAGGTTTCAAACGTGGAAGTTACTGCCAATGAGTTATAGGTCTGGATTAGATAAAACAAAGATGGAAAGTTCAGTGAGCTGGTTTTTCACAAGGAAAAGACCTATGCCCTACAGAAAGACAAAAAATGCATAATGCATATGTGTTTAGTTTGGGAGAAGATGCCGTGCCTCTGTGTATTTAGTGATTCTTTTATTGACCAGCCTGTTACCTATCTCAGTTGCTTCAGATGGCTGGGGTCTCTCAGATCACCCCCACTTTTGATCTGAGAAGTTAAAACCATGGGATCTTGCTGAGCTCTTCGTAAAGAAGGTGTAGTCTTCAGGGTATTTGAACAATTGAAAGTAAAACATAGATATCATATTAAATCATATGGTTTATTTCATTTATTTTTTTCATACAAGGTCTCAAGGGGTGACTCAGATTGGCAAGGAATTTCCTAGGTAGCCCAGGCTGGTCTTGTGGCAATTCTCTTGCCCCAGCCTCTAAATGCTAGGATTATAGGCTTTCATGTCCATGAAACTACACTGATGTGGGATTCCCTTATTTATGCTGTGATTACCATTGATTAATAAAGAATCTTCTTTGGGCCTATAGCAGGGCAGAACAGAGGTAGATAGGGAAGACTAAACTGAATGCTGGGAGAAAGAAGGTGGAGTCAAGAGAAGCCACATAGCCCCGCCAGAGACAGATGCTGGATGGAACCTTGCAGGTAAGCCAAAGCCATGTGGTGATACACAGATTTATAGAAATGGGTTAAATTAAGATGTAAGAGCTAGCCAACAAGAAGCTAGAGCTAACAGGCCAAGCAGTGATTTAAATAATGCAGTTTCTGTGTGATTATTTCGGGGGTCTGGGCAGCTGGGAGATGAACAAGCAGTCTCCTACTACATGACACAATTTATATCAGCAATATGAATAGCAAAATTAAACAGGGAGAAGTGAAGAGATCTTTGTAGGTACTGTTTTCTGTTTAGCTTCATGATAGATACTGTGACTTTAGGGGCCATTTAGAGGAGGGGCAGGCATTTGCTGTATTTAAGGAACTGGCCCATCCCCGAATAATCAAAAATAGCTATGACGACTTACATGCTGTGTGAAACCAATGTAAATCCAGTGTAAAGAGACAGATATTATCTTGATATAATATTTGCCTTGGCTTGGCATGCTTAGAGAATGACCTAACTGGGAATGAAGACACAACAGACACACACACACACAAGTTGGGATCGGGTGGGTCATGAGCTCAGTGGCAACACACCAACAGCAGCCTGGAGACTCAGACAGCTGATGGTAGATGGTCTCTGGAGGAGGCTTCTGTAAGGGAGCAGTCTCAGGTTGTAGTCATCTAGGAAGTAAAAGCTGCGGTGAGAGTTCCCACACACACTGGTTTTAGATTGGGGACCTTGCTCATGTCAACAACACACATGCACTCAGGGCTTTATCCACTTCTGACAAATATCAAATTTTTTCTGGTCCAGCACAGTAGCTAATGCCTGAAATTATAGCACTTAGAAAACTGAGGCAGGATTGTGAGTGCTGACCTCTGACCTCCACATAGACACACATACACAGAGACCCACTTGTGCATACTCATATGTGTGAGTGAGTTCGTAAACTCAAAAATACAATAGTATTACCTATTATATAACTAGGTAATATAATAAATCAGACATGCTAAGTCTTAAGCAAAATCTGGGTGAGCTTGACCATGGTTCAAAATTTTGACCAAGACATAATGTACAAACTCTGTCCAGTCCTAGATTATATTAAAATTAAGAAATTTATTTAAACTCAAGACATCATGGAAAAGATTACAAGATGGTAAACTGGGAAGAGTTTGCAATGACTAAGGTCCATAAAGTTCAACATTTAGGATCTGCAAGGAGTTTTTAAACCAAAAAGTAAGTAAACATAGTTTCTTCCATAATTTAAATATAAAAATAGGAAAAATGAGGGCCAGGCATGGTAGCACATGCCTTTAATCCCAGCACCTGGGAGGCATAGTTAGGTGAATTTCTGTGATTCCAAGGCCAGCCTGGTCTGCATAGTGAGTTCCAGGACAGCCAGAGCTACAATAGTGAGACCCTATCTCAACAAACAAACAAAACCCAACAAAAAAGGAAAAAGTGTATATCAGGAAATAGACAGAAAAAGAACACGTGGCAGGGGACAGGAAGAGAGGGGCGTGGAAAACTGCAGTCGGTCAGTAAGTAGAATAAATGAAAAAATGTTATTTAAAAAAAATAAAATAAAATAAGAAAAGAAAAAGAACACCTACAGATCAATAAGTAATGAAGAAAAGATAATAATTTTAGCAATCAGGGGAAAAAAGTTATCATTCTATGTCTCCTGCACATGAAATTGCACATAATGCTCTGAGGAACAGGGAGGCAGGGCTTCTTTCCATACATGGCGAATGAGAACAAGATGAAAGCAGCCAGCCCAGGGTTTCTACCCCTACCCTCACTCAGCAACTTCCCTTCTAGGTGTCTATCTCCAAGGGACCGTCAGAGAATTTTTATTAGATTATGTCACACAGGCGCACACGCACACCATATAACCGTATAACATATGGTATAGCACTATAGGTGAGCTTGGGTCTGCTAAGAAACAGATGCAAGATAAACTTACTAAGATACTGTTAGCTATTATTAGAGGAACCACCTGTGAGTATAACTTGGGAGGGATGGGAACCTCAGGCCACAGTGGAAGAGAGCCGGAAAGAAGACTGGTGGATGTATCCTTAGGAAGGTTGTTAGTATCCGCCAGGAAAACCTCAGATAGAGTTAACTGAGACAAACCCTGCTGTCCTCGATGGGGCTTATCTCTGTGTCAGTATTGTGACAATTCATTTTCATTGTCATCTTGACTGGGCCAAGACAGATAAAAGAGGAAAGAAAGAAAGCCAGTTGAGGGTAGAAATTCTGTTTCACCACTCTCTTTCCACCATGAAGATGCTACTTTGTAGAGCTGCCTCAGTGATTACATGCACGTATAGCTCTTACAGAGGAACTGAGTTCAATTCCCAGCACTTACAGGAGGCAACTCACCATTCCCTGTAACTCCAACTATAGGGAGAGCCACTACCTCCGGCCTCCATGGTTGCTTATATTCATATCTACATTCCCATACACACACATACACTCTCATACACGCACACACATACAAACAGACACACACATGATTAAAAATAAATCTTAAAAAAATAATGAAAGCTCCTCTGCCATACAGGACCTGCCTCTGTGATGTCCTGCCTCACCGTCAGCCAAATAAACACATACCGCAAGCTCTGAAATGGTGGGCCCTTGGAAACCACGAGTCTACTGTCTGTCCTTGATAGATGTATTTCTGGATCATCCAGATATGTGGAATCCTATAATCTGTGTTTTTTTGTGACTGGCTTCCTTCACATAGCGTGAGGTTTGCAGGCACCGTCTACGCTGTGGCCTGTGACAGCACTTCACTCTTCCTTAGCACTAAGCATCCGTTTCTGTGGATGTACCATTCATCTCTCAGCTCTTCAGTGGGTTGATATCCTGGTTGTTTTTGTGTCTGGTGATTATGACTAACGCTGCATGGCATTTGTGTGCAAGCTTTGGCATAGTGATATACTTTCATTGAGCATATTCTCAGCAGCAAAATGCTGGTTGCAGGCTAACTCTACATTCAATCTTGTGGAGAACCGATAGGTTGTTTTTGAAAGCAACCTACACCATTTCACACTCACACCAGCAACATAGAAGGGCTCCAGTTATTCCACACCCTTGCCAAAATCTGTTATCTTTCATTATGGTTCCCTCTCTAGTGCCTGCTCTTGGCTCCAAGTTCCTCCTAGGCTCCTCTAAGATGTCTTTTACTCCTTTGTCTTCTGACAGGGCTCTTCATCCACTAGGAAGGGACTGGAGATAGCAGGGTGCTTAGAACCCCACTCTTAAAGGGATAAGGAAATGTGACCGAGTTACTTTAGAGTTTGAGACGGTTGATTCTGTGTGTTAAGTTAACTGCTGCTGTGGAATATTCCTTTACACTGTGTGAAGACATGTCACTGTGGTTAGTTCAATAGAAAGCTAAACAACCAATAGCTAGGCAGAATTTTCAGAGCAGAGAGAATGCTGGTGAGAAGAAGGCAGAGTTGCCAACCAGATGCAGAGGAAGCATGACATGTGGGAGGTGAGGTAGAAAGCCATGAGCCATGTGCCAGCATGTAATTTAATAGAAATGTATTAATGTATAAGAGCTAGTTAGAAACAAGCCTAAGCTATTGGCCAAGCTTTCATAATTAATAATACTAATACGGAACTGACAATCCCAATGAATAGTTCAGTTACAGACTGGGTTAGTAGATAGCAGAGAAGACATTACTTCTGGGTGTGTCAGTGAAGATGCTTCTGGAAGAGACTGGCATTTGAATGAGCAAACTGATTACCGTTGGTAAGCATAATTGAGTAGTTGAGGATCTTAACAATAGGAAGGCAGAAGAAGCATGAACTCCTGCTTCTTAGGCTGGGACATTGAGTTTCTTCTGCCCTCAGACACTGGAGTGCTTAGTCCTCCACCTGCAGACAAGGAACTGTTCACCCTCTGGCTTTCTTGGGACTCCACCATCCAGAAAGCAAGTCTTGAGACATTTTGGCCTGCCCAGGAGCATAAATTAATTTCTATAGTAAGTCTGTCTACCTGTCCATCTATCTATCATCTATCTATATATCTATCTATTATCTGTCTACCTATCATCATCTGTCTATCATGTTCTATTTTTCTGAAGAATACAGCTCTTTCCTTTATCTTCTGTACAGTTGCTGGGAAGAAGAGCTGAGGAATTGAGGTGTGGGGACAGAAGCTATTCTGGAATTCTAACCTGAAAGTGGTATGGATGATGGCAAGCCTTGGGTGATTAACCATGTACAGGAAGATTTTTGTTTCTTTAAGTCATTTTAGTTCATGGCTGCAGAGTGGGGGAGAAGCAGCTGTGGGTGTGGGGATCATAAATCAGGGTTTTTACAAACAGCAGCCTACACTTGATAATGCTAAGTGTTTTTCTTATCAGTGAATTCTCTTTTATGGCTGGCTTATTTAGAAACAACTGTTGGCAATTGAACTATTTCGACTTGTTCCAGGATGATGAGTCCTAGTTCAGGGTCAAACAGATCTCAGGATTATCATGGCTAAAGCATCAATGTTGCCAAGCACACAGAGGAAAATCAGAAAGCCTTGGAATGTGTTTCTGTTTAACCTTCTGTTCTGAGGCTGAGATCATGTTTGAACCTTGATTAATTGACCTGATCTTGCATTTCTCAAATGCATTTGAATTTTGCCTCAAGAAAGCAGGTTGGACCCCATGTCCCATTTCCTGAGCCAGGGTTAGCAATTTCTTTAAAAATGAAAAACAAAAAGGAAAGAAAAGGGAAAGAAAAAACACTGTTGGGCCCAGGTGTGGTGGCATATGCCTTTAATTTCAACATTTGGGAGTCAGAGGCAGGCAGATCTCTTTAAGTTCAAGGCCAGCCTTGTCTATATAGTAAATTCTAAGCCAGCAAGAGTTACATAGTAAGACCAGAACAAAACAAACAAACAAACAAAAACACTCTTGGGGCTCAAGAGATGGGTGGGTAAAGTGCTTTCTATACATGCATGAGGACCCAAGCTATTACATTTTAAAGAGTTGGTCATAGTAGCCTACACAACAATCCCAGTACTGGGAGTGGGAGGCAGGAGGATCCTGAAGGCTAGCAGGCCGACCAGTCTAGCCAGTCAGTGAGTCCCAGGTTTAATAAGAGACACTGTTTCCAAAATCAAGGCAAAGGATAGTAGATGGAGACACCCAACGCCCACCCCCTGCCTCCACACATCCATGAACAAATGTGTGCCTCCTATGCACAAATGCCCAACACACACACACCTGAGTGCACACACGCACGCACACCATATCACAGTCATACCCAGAAATAATTCTTTACAGTTATCTGGTGTTTCTTAGTTAGGGAAGTTGGTGTCTCCAAGTAATCATCATGAAGTCCAAGCACCTATGGTGGCCTTCCTCCAGAAGACACCATTCTCTTGAGAGCCCACTCATCTCGTGAGACCAGCATTCATTTCTTCCCAGGTTGGCACCCAGTAACCCAATTATATTCCAGAGGCCTGACCTAGTTTTGCCTCTTCGCTGCTGGGGTAAAACACTGACCAAAAGCAAGTTGGGGGAGGAAAGGGTTTATTTGGTTCACATGTCATGATTAGAGCCCGGCACTGAGGGAAGCCGGGGCAAGAACTTCAGTAGGAGCAGAGGCAGGAACCATGGAGTAAAGCTGTTTTCTGGCTTGCTCTCTCCAAGGGTTACTCAGCTGCTTGCCTTTTAAAAATGGTAACATTTTTATTTGTTCTTTGAGAATTTCAAACAATATATTTGGTCGCATATCCATTCCCCTTCTCGAATACCACCCAGATCATCCCCTACCTCTCTACTAATCCAAATTAAAAACCAAATCAAAGCAGAGTTCTGTTTTTATTGGACTACTACTCCTGGGTATGGGCCCGCCTTAGCGTATGATTGACATATGAAGTATCAGACTATTGAAGAAAACTAGCTTTTCCTCACCCATTAGCGAACAAATGCCAATAGCACCTTGGGTAGAGATGGAACTTCATGTCCACTTTCCCTCATTCGTGTCGGAATTTTGTCTGGCTTGAGTATGAAACACTCAGATAAACGTGCGTGCTCTCCTAGTCCCCGTGAGTTCATATGTGCATCTGCCCTGTTGTGTCTGAAAAGCGCTGTTTCCTCACAGGCATCTCCCACCTTCGGCTTTTAGATTTTTTTCTGACCTCTCTTTCCCATAGATTCCTGAGCCTTGATGAGAGGGGTGTAATGTAGACATCCCATTTACGAATGAGCATTCCAAGGTTCCTTACTGTCCACATTGTCCAGCTGTGGATTTCTGTGTTAATTCTTCTACTTCAAGAAGAAGCTTCTCTGATGATAGCTGAGCAAGGCACTGGTCTATGGGTAGAGCAATATGTCATTAGGAGTCATTTTATTGCTATGGCCATTTAGCATAATAATAGTAGTAATTTCTCCTTAAGGTCCACGACCTAGCTAAGCCTCTTAGCCTCATTGGCATTGCCAGGTATAGGTTCCATCTCATGGAGCAGGTCTTAAATTCAATCAAAATGTGGTTGGTCACTATCAGAATGTTTATGTTACTATTGTACCAGGGGAATTATCTTACCAGATAGGTCACTATTACAGCTCACAGGATTCATAGCTGGGTGAGATTGCTAACTGCCTTTCTTCTCCAGTGGTGTACATAATACCTTACAGCATTATGAATGTTGGCCAGTAGAGATGAAGCTTTCAATTGAGTACTGGCTAGATATCTCCATGTTCTATGGTGTAAGTATGTGGTATCATCAGCAATAGGGTCATACTGTCAGGTTCTAGAGGGTAACCTATAGCATTTCTAATAGTCTTTAAATGTTTAGTGGGTGCGTGTCTATAGATCCCATTGGCTTAAAAAAGAGATAACCCATTCCTGGTACCCAAACTTAGCTGTATAATACACATGCTTAATGATTCATAATTTCTCCAATTTTATTTATCTATGACATGGAGAAAATAATGCAAAGTAGTGGATAATAAAATACTGTGCAATGAATGGACAATCCAATATTTGCCAATAAAATGAAATATTATACTCATGTATTGTTATTTGTTTGAATTAAATAAAGAAAAAAAGGAGAAAAATACTATTTAAAAGGTGTATTGTAATGAGTCTTTCTCTGTCCCACCAGCTCCCAAATAATTACAGAGACTTTTTACTCATTATGAAAGATTGTCCTTAGCTTAGGCTTGTTCTTAACGAGATCTTATAACTTAAATTAACCCATTTCTATTAATCTACTTGCTGCCATGTGACTCATGACTGTTAGTTACCTCTCCTACTGCATGTTCTGCATCTCCTGGAGTCTCTGTGTACCTAGATTCCTCCTCCTCCTCTTCTCTCTCTCTCTGCACAGAAACCCCATCTATACCTTCTATGTGGTTTTTGGCTGTTCAGCTTTTTATTACACCAATCACAGCAATACATCTTCACACAGTGTACAACTATTCCACAATAGCATATCTTCTGATATTACAGAAATATTTCACTGTAATACTTTGAAAAGAAGTTAAACTTAAAAAAAAAACTTAGTGAAACAACAAAGGAGTGTGTGTGCAGTCTCCCCAAAAACCTGGTGCAGGCACCTCTCCTTCAGTACTGGGCGGTTCTCTAGTTGAATACCAGATGAAGGAGTTGGCTTGAATTTATAGACCATGTGGTGCCAAAAAGAAAAAAAAAATAGTGTTTCTTTAAACACTAGAGTTATACTCAAGGCAGCAAGATGTTCTCACAATGGAAAGGCACCCAGCGCTGTGGAAGGTTCCCCTCTTCCATCCAAAGCTAACCCTGGAGCACACAAAGGCAGAGTCACGGCCACTTTCTTCTGGCTCATTTATCCAGATGTTCTAGTGACTAACGATGCAATACCCTTTGCTTCTCCTGCACAAGCCTGCTTCCCTGAGCTGCATGGGTCCAATTCCTTTTCGCTTTTGCTTGCCTTTCTGCCTCTTCATTTTCCTTTCTTTCTCTCCCCTTCTCCCTTCCCCATTCTCCTCTCTTCCTATCCCTTCCTTTTGAGACAACATTTTGCATGTAGCATAGTCTAGCCTGGAACTTGTATGTGTAGTCCAGGCTGGCCTTTAACTCGCAGTCCTCCTGCCTCAGTCTATCAAGTGCTAGGATTATATAAACTATCACGCCCAACAAGTGCTAAAATTATTTTTAATGTTATTTTAAGCATTCAGTCCACGTGTGTGTGTGTGTGTGTGTGTGTGTGAGAGAGAGAGAGAGAGAGAGAGAGAGAGAGAGAGAGATCACACGACAACCTCCAGTGTCAGCCTTTGCCTTCTGCTTGTTTTGAGGGAGAATCCATCGTGGTTTCTCTGTGGCATACACAAGGCTAACTGGTCATTGGGCTTCAGTAGTTTCCGAAGGGTATTTACATCTCTATCTTCCACCTTGCTGTAGAAATGGGGTTACAGGGCCTGGGTTCACATAGGTGCTGGGGGGTTCGAACTCGGGTCTTCACACTTTCATGGCAAATGCTTTTATCAACGGAATAATCTCTGGTGTGAAATTTTCTTAAATTATACCTTGAGCGTTTTCAAAGGTCTGTCTGGCTTCCACTCCCATGTGTTACAACAGAAAACTGCAAAAACTACTGTCAGTACTTTATCTTGAGAGTTCATCCTTTTTGATTAAGCCTAGAGAAGTACTATTTTTATATAGTTGTTAATGAAGGTATATTTATTCTTTTAAAACATGTGTTGAAATAAAGGATACATAGTGAACTTTTAAGCCGTTTTCCATACTTGTTCAATCTTCCTGTCTTGTGCATATATTTTAAAGGTTAGACTTGAGGGATGGAGTGCCATGGTTCTTGGTGGAATTTTCTGATATTGAACACAAGATTTTCTGTGTAGTGAAGGGAGTGGACAGGGTCCTTCTTTTCACTTAATGACCTCGCTCTATCATTGGCCTTGAAATAAGATCTCAGAGAGCAAAGAGAAGAAGCCAGCCTTCAAGGCAAACACCAACCATGGTACACATTTAAGCATTTCCGATTCATTCAAACTCATCTTTAGTTTATGATTTTGAGAAGAAACAGAGATTGTCAAAGACTTCCTATTTCTATGAAAACTGGATAAAAATCATGGATGGAAAAAGCCTAAGTACCTATTCTTACAATATTTTTCTATTTCACATTAAAAATAAAATGATAGTGTCCTGTGATGATTTACTTTTAGCAGCATACACCTTTCACTGTCATCAAATACAAGAGAAAACTTCGATGTATTAGAAATTTGTGTGACACTTCCCAGTTTTCACTCACGTTCTCTGTTCTTTCCAAAGCAAACATCATAGCTTCATGCACACACGTTCACATGCTCTTATAGTTTGTCATAACAAAATACCATACACTGGGTAGCTTAAACAAACTGAAGTTTGGAAGACCATAATTAGGCTGTGGCAGGGTCAGTTCTGATACAGATTCTGCTCATGGCTGGTTGCCTTTTTATTCTGTCCTAATGTGGCCTTTCCCTCTGTGTAGAGGGAAAAAGGAATAGACATTCTCTCTCAATTGTGTGTGTGTGGTGGGGTGCGTGTGTGCTCCATTTCGGTGCCCACGGAGATCAAGAGAGGGCTGGTTTCCCTCGGAAGCAGAGTTATAGGCAGTTGTGAGCTATTAAATAAGGCGCTGGGAACTGAACCAGGTCCTCTGCAAGATCAGCGCATGCTCTTAACCACTAGGCTATCTCCCCAACCCCTGGTATATCTTCTTATGAGGATACCAATCACTGGATCAGCCTTTCCATAACCTCAATTGCATTTTTAGAGGTTCCATTTCCAAATTGAGTTGTTACATATCAATAAAGTTATGTCCTGAAAAATGTGTCATTCGATGGCTTTGGTTTAATGCAAACATCAGAGAATGTTACACAAACCACACAAATCTACAGGTTGCAACTTCTACATACCTAGGCCAGCTAATGTGTTTACCACTGTATGTATCATCTGTTGTTGATCAAACTGTTACATGACACATGACTGTACAGCCACAACAGAGAATTATGACTTCACCATGTGAATATGGGGACAGTATAACATTCAATCTCTAACACCTGTGTCTAAAACAAAAATATTATGCTTTTTATTAAATCATTGCAACACAAGAAGCACCATTTAAGCTTTAAGCTATAAATTATATTATACTAATTGTATTATATAAAACTAAGTAATAATGAGCTACTTTGTTCATGTGCTCAACCTTTTTGATTTTACCTTCAATTTTCCTGATGTTTTTATAACTCATTATAAAATTTAAAATCTATTAAATTTTGCATCTTTTAATCTTGAGTTTCCCAATTTTAGTAGTCTATCTTGTCCTGCACTTTATAATTAAAAATATGTCTCAATATCTCTCAACCCTCATCAGACAAGCTTCTCCTTGCAGTGGATGGCAATTAACACAGAAATTCTCAACTGGTCAATGTGCAGAGAGTAAGACTGTTGTGTGACAGAACTTTCCCTGGGAAGACACAACACAAATGACTTCTCGCACCAGATAGGCAGCCGACGACAGGCCAAAGTATGGATACTGCTGGAGTCCAACTTGGTGAGTCAATGAGTTTTATTGGGGTTGCTTGCAGGAATATGGGTGAGTGATTATGGGATTACTTACAGGAACAGAAATGACCCAAAAGCAGCTGCATCACCAAGGCCCACCCCAGCATGGCTGCCAGCTTGCTGGGAAACCTGGAACACTCTGCACAGCCTGCAGGCAGCTCATCAGCTTGTTGACTGTCCTTTCCAAGTGACCCCCTTGGTTTAAACTCTAATAAACAGCTCAGCTGGTTTCTGTTTCTACATGATGTTTGTCTAGTCTTAGGTATTGATTTTTGCAGCTTGGTTTGCTTTAGAGGGACTCCCGACTTTTGCTGTTTACCCTGGTAGGGCGAGACCTAGTGAATTTGGTCTGTTTCAGGGACTTTCTGGAACTAGTTTTGAGTTGTTTATCGTCCTGTTTAGCTTCCCTATAGGGTTGAATGTCCCAGTCTTGGAAGAAATTGTTGTGTAGCAAAGACACTCAGAGTGTCAGCCCTAAATAACACAGCCCTCCCCTCAAGCTCAGAAACTTCAAGAAGGAAAAGGTGGGTGACTTCAAAGAAACAGTTTTTCCAGAGATAACAAGGCAAATGCGCATAAAAACTCCTGGCAATTGTAACAGCTGCACAGGCCTGCACAAGCTCAGGGGGATGGAAGCTGAGCATGGATGAGGGAAGGTGGACAGGAAATCCCATCCCCCCATTATAGAGGGGGAAGGTGGACAGGAAATCCCAACCCCCAAGCATAGAGGGGGAAGGTGGACAGGAAATCCCACCCTTCAACATAGAGGGGGAAGATGAACAGGAAATCCCCCCCACACACACACACATAGCATAGACTGGAGAGGGTGGACAGGAAATCCCATCCCAGCTGAAAGGACATTTGATAGGTGCTGGGAGAAAGGAAATCAGTTTCCTGTATGACACAACACACCCACTGTGACTGGTTAGGGAAGAGAGACAGAGACAGAGATAGAGAGGGGAAGAGAGGGACAGAGGCAGAGAAAGGGACAAAGAGAGAGAGCTCAAAGTTGAGAAGGAAGGCGTGGGAGGATGGAGAATGTGTTTATGGGAGGAACTGAAAGAGAAGTTTGAGTATGTTCAAAATGCATTGAATGAAATTCTCAGAGAATTAATAAAACTATTGTTAATAAATAAAATATGCTTTAAAAGAATCAACATGCTCGTTAGAATTGAAGCATGAAATGAGCCTTTTCTGCAAGAATCCAGTTGTGGCTTGACAGTTAGGTTGGGCAAAGGGTCTAGCAGTGTGAAGGGTATTTCCCACAAGCTGGAGGGGTTTCGTCTGCAGCACTGAGAACTTGATAGAAGTATATTTGAAGTGTGTGATGAGGTACAAGCGTTTTCCTTACAAATACTACATTGGCGTGGGAATACGAAATTAAGACCACTTCCATTTCGCCTCTTTTCTGAGACTATTTGAGGTACAGGGAAGTCTCGAAGCAAAGGTAAGTAGTGTGATAATTATTTCATTAACCTTGTAGGGAGCCGCGTGGAGCGGCACCTTAAAGATGGCGCTGGCT
>LOEQ01003983.1:0-14531 GCA_001685075.1 Bramus lutescens
ACAGGGGTAAGCAGAAATGCATAGCTATGATGGGCAAACTAGTGGGGTGGGGTCGCTCTGGGGTCTTTCAAGAGAAGATTGATAAAATGACATGATAAGGAATACGGAGCTATCAAGGATGATTGGCAGATTTTTGGTGCTTCAATCTAGCCAGTTTCTTAATGTAAAGAAGTAATATCCTGTGTGGTGAAGCTGCTGAAATCTGGGGAAGGACAACGGGAGCAAAGTTAAGGGGCATAGAAAGCCGGGATACTTTTGGCCACATGTGAATACATGAGAATTTCACTCTAAATTCCATCCTTAGGACCTTATCTCAAATATTGTACAATTCTAGATAACTTTAGGGAATTTCTGCTTCCTATTTTAACAAGACATAGGGTAAAGTTTTACAATTAAGGCAGTTCTTGGGAGCCCTAATGGCGAGGGAGACTGTATAACTTTGCTAGGAGATGGAGCATTCTCTACAGATTTACCAATACGAGCTAAACATTTGCTAGGCTTTCGCCTCAGTCTGTATGCAGATACTGTTTGTGCAATTTTTTCCCATAAAATTTAAATATTTATCTCCTCCCACTCACAGGACAAAGTGCCAAGTGCTATTCTCTGATCAGCTATTGATTTTGTGCCATCTGTCACCTGTGAAGCCTAATCTAAATGATGTGGCAATCTCTTAGCTTAAATTGTCCTAGGCAACCACAGCTTCCAAAGTGCTAGACAGGAGCCTGTTTATTCCCTGTCTGTCACTGTGAGTTGTTTATGATTTTTATTGTTTGTAATTTACATCTAAATGAATCCACCAAGTAGAGTGGAGATTTGCATTTGAGCCGATGGGCTGAACAGAGGGTTTCAAACCACTATTTTCCTCAATCAGGAGGTACTAATGGGTGTGCCAGTCATCCAAATGGACTTTTCAGTATGACATAATTTCCTAAAGGCTTTCTTTACCTATTCCTCGCAAAGCCTTAAATTTCTTGTTTGGAAAAAAAAATAGCAATGAAAAAAAACTGTCATTCTTTGACTTGAACTTTCCTATTTATTAAAAAGGAGATTATGTCCATGGATATTCTTATAACAATCCCAGTCAAAATAATAAGTTTGCTTCAGTGTTATCATTGGAATCACAATTATATTTAGTTTTAAGATGTAGCAATGAATGAATTGAACATCTATTATTATTTCACAAAATGCAATTTCCCTTTTTCTAAACCTTGGACCTCCCTTTTCTCTGCTTGCTCATCCCACCTAATTCATGCGTATTCTAATTATGTTCCTTTTGTTTCCAAGGACCTGAAATATTCAGTCAAACTAAAAATGAAAAGGTGAGGCTATGATTACAATAATAACTGTACTAATTTATTGGGTGCTTAAATGGAAAACCGTATCATTGCATCTAGCTGTGGCTAAGACAGGAAGTTGCCTCGAGGGCTAAGAGAACTCAGTCTTTTTGTCAAGTCATAGAATCTAGTTATGCATTTATACTGGGCAACATGGTTGTGCAAGGCACTTTCTGAGCAGCATAAAAGAGAAATAGATTCTGACTTTGCTCATAGACTTATATATGAAATTTCACTCAAAACTTCACCAGACCAGCAGGCACCAACAGATTTGGAAGGAAAATCGTAGATGTTTCTCAAAGGTTATTCTGGACTTGAAGCACTCAACAGAGGTGAGCAGGCCGTGTTAGTATGAAAGCACACTTAATGCAACTGCATGCTGTCTAAAGCCTTTTCGTTTGTCCTGCACACTTCAAGCTCTACCCTCGAAGCTGAAATATATATGTTTCACATCTAAAAACTGAACCCCCATTGTCTGACTGTGCTGTGGTCTTAGCTGTTAAATGCAGACTTCAATCAACTCTGCCTGACTGTGGAAGACGTGGTTCGCCTTAGCTGGTACCACTGGTCCACTTAGCTTAGAAAGGAGGGAAATTTATTATATCCTAAAATTCTTAGCGCAGTGACTCAGGAAGCATCAGAACTGAGAGGCCACCACAGCTACTAATAGCTAGGTGTCATGCTTTGCATTTTTTTTTTAAAAATCAAGGTTTTCCTTACTAACATTAAGAATTAAATTTTTAATTAAATTAAAAATACAAGATTAGGGGCTGGAGAGATAGCTCAGAGGTTAAGAGCACTACCTGTTCTTCCAAAGGTTCTGAGTTCAATTCCCAGCAACCACATGGTAGCCTACAACCATCTGTAATGAGGTCTGGTGCCCTCTTCTGGCTAACTGTATTCATAATAAATAAATACATAAATACATAAATAAATGAATGAATGAATAAATAAATAAATAAATAAAAGATTAACTCAGTGTGATAATAGACTCCTTTAATCCCAACACTTGGATGGCAGAGGCAGGTGGTTCTCTAAGTTCAAGACCAGGCCAGTCTGTATAGCAACCTCCAGGTGAGCCAGTTCTGCATAGTAAAAGTTCTGTATGTGTTAAAAGGGAAAAGAAAACATGATCACATTATTACAATTTATCATTCTGAGCTATGTAAATTCTTTTTTATTGGAAAATGATAATTTATGTTTTATTTTGGTCTTGAGAAAAAATTTCATATAGCCGAGGCTGTGCACAAACTCTCTGTGTATCTCAGGATGACCTTGAACTCCAGATTCTCCTGTTTCCTCCTGAAAAGTGTGCAATTGTAGGTGTGCACCATCGTGAACATCTTTGAATACACTTTAAAGATAATCAATCAGACATGAGATTGATACCTAAGAAAAATACCTAAGAAAAAAACTCAAGACTGTAGTTCCAAATTATATTTGGGAGAATTTATGAATAAATGAAGATTTAATTTGTAGGAAATGGAAATCTACAAGCAAGAAACTGCCAGCGACTACAAGTATGCAGAAGGAAAACGATTTTCTTGAATCTTGGAACAATTCCGAATAAGCAGCTCAGAAGAGATGATTAGCCTACGTGGGCACACTCTCGGCACCCCACAGATTTCCACCTCATTCTGTACCAGTGTGTGCGTAGGTGGAGGGTGATGGAGAAAAGGCTTCCTGTTCTGTGGAGCACTTCGTCTGTTCTCTGACTTGCCTCTTTCTATTTTCCCCAATCTTCATCACTTTTCCTTTTAGTCTCTACCTCTCAATTTCCCGCGCCTTTCCCTGTATCTTTTCCTCTGAGGATGTTCTGATAGGGCTACACTATACTTTTTCCAGATTAGGTAAAATCACAATGTTATTTTAATATTTTTATTTTTAATATTTTTATAGTGTACACTATCTTAGGGCTTCTATTGATGTGACAGTGACAAAGAACTATGACCAAAAAGGAAATTGGGGAGGAAAGGGTTTATTTGGCTTACATTTCCACATTGCTGTTCGTCACTGAAGGAAGTCAGGACAGGAACTCAAACAGGGCAGAAACCTGGAAGCAGGAGCTAATCCAGAGAGCCAAAGAGGGTGGCTGCTTACCCATTTGTTTCTCCCAGCTTTCTCAGCCTGCTTTCTTAAAGAACCAAGGATCACCAGCCCATGGATGACTGCTGTGGGATAATTCTCTTGTTCACTGTGAATATTTGCCACTCTTATTAGTTTAATAAAAGGCTGATTGGCCAGTAGCCAGACAGGAAGCATAGGCAGGGCGACTAGACTAAGAGAATTCTGGGAAGAGGAAAGACAGAGACCGGTTACCAGCCAGATACAGAGGAAGCAAGATAAGAATGCCTTACTGAGAAAAGATACCAAGCCACATGGCTAAACATAGACAAGAATTATGGGTTAATTTAAGTTGTAAGAGCTAGTTAATAATAAGCCTGAACTAATAGACCAAAGAGTTTATAATTAATATAAGCCTCTGTGTTTCTTTGGGACTGAATGGCAAGACAGAAACTTCTATCCAGCCTCCAGATGATACCACCCACCATGGGCTGGACCCTCCCCCATTGATCACTAAGTAAATGTCTTACAGCTGGACTTCATGGAGGCATTTGCTCAACTGAGGCTTGTTTCTCTTGGATGACTCTAGTTTGTGTCAAGCTGACACACAAAAATAGTAAGCACAAACACCATCTGAAATTACTGCTTTCAGGCAAGACACAATATAGAGGATTCTCTTCGTACTCCTTCACAACTGAAATGGAAATTCACTCCTAGAAACATGCTAATCAGGGCTCACCAGCACACAGAGTGAAGTGTGTTCCATGTTAGGCAATAGGCAAGTAAATTAATTGTTTACAGTTTCAATATTTCTTTCCCTAACACTAGCATTCTAGTGGCACATATTATACAGGGACTTTGCTTGAGATTTAAATCTGCTAATATATTGCCATTGCATATAAATTGGCATTTTGATGTACATAAATTTCACAACCTAGTGAGAAACATGAAGCTCATAAATATTTGATCTGATAACCCACAATGGCAATGATGGAGCAGATACAAAAATTTCATAGTCAAAGTTTCTGCTACCTACTGAATATTGTTATGAAAATAACATTGTTTTATGTTAAATACCAAGTATTTCACCATACTACAAACCAGTAAGAATTTCCCACATGGAAGAAAGTAAACAAAAGACCCTAAAACAAACATATTATGCTTGTTTTTCATCTTTTGTGGAAATTCTCTTTCCTGGTAATGAAATTGTCTAAAGACTTTTCTTGTGGCTCGTCTTCAAAAGCTGGCACGGTCATATACTTTGTGTGATGAACTGTGATATTTTTCCACAGCCACCCATCATTTGTGCTAACTCAGAACCAATTTACCATCTCTTTAGGTTTTTGTTTGTTTGTTTGCTGTAGCTTGATGTTATGTCTCCATTATTCATCATTCTCGGGTAGAATAATCCAAGCCTTATTGGGTAATTCATGCAATGTTATTTTAGCTAATGCACCTTTAGTCTAACTAGTGTGGCTATGTTTACTACATGCCTGCCCATCTGAAATGAATGTTCCCACTCATTTGGGGGCCTCTGAAGGCACATATGGTGTTTTTATGCCTCATAGTCTTTTTCCCAAGGCACTGACATATCTTGACAGACGTTTTCATGCCTCTCTCTCTCTCTCTCTCTCTCAAAAAAGATTTCTTAAATGATTTTGCTCTGACTGATATAATGAGACTAATGCAGCTAAACTTGGAAAAAATGCACACATATTCATTTGTTCAATATTTTTACACATGTTCAATAGATCACAGACATGATACCCATCAGTTACTTTCTGAGAGTTAACTGAGAAACTTTAAGATCTGTATTAGTTGAATTAAAATCTGTATTAACTAAATTATACTATCAAAACATGTGGAACTTAGCCAGGAATTACATGGAAATATGAACAAAATTTGGCTCATTTTAAAATCCACAACCCAAGTTGGCACTGGGTTCAATCCATATATATTCTCCCTTCACTTCTTGTTTCATCATTTGGGGGTGTCATCCTTTATTTTAGGAGACCATTTACACCCCTTCATTCCACAGTCCTACAAATCATTTACAAATAAATTCCGTGCTGAATTTTTATCCTGTGAAACTAAAATGGGGAGAGAAAGCAAATCCCCTTTGATGATTCATGAGCTCAATAAGCAGCTCTTTCCCAACACCAAGAAAGCCCAGTCCGTAACTATCTCTACCCATGAAAAACTTTCTTTTTCTCTTGTAGAAACATAAAAGGATTAGCAAAGCATAACCAATGTTCCCGGCAGACTTCCTGAGTAATATGGGTATAAATAGCTATGGTTCCCAGAGGTGGGACTTTGTATGTGCCAGTCAATGTCTCCCAGAGTGAGAATGTGTTCTTTCCACTTTGGAGACACTTATATTTAAGAGATTTGAGAGTTCTACTGATCTTAAGTGATGGGAAACCTGAGACTACACTCCAGGTCTATGAAAAAGAGTCAAAACTCTAGTGTCCTTCTACTGTGTATTTCTATAAGTGAACAGATTCATGCTCATCCGTCTGTCGGTTAATATGTCTTTTCCTTCAACCTTTGCTGAATACTCATTTCAACAGAAATGTTATGATCTTGCATAATTATATTCTATGTATATTAAAATGTTTGGAAACGTGTGTGTGTGTGTGTGTAGTTCTGGGAAATAAACCCAGGCCCTTTTATATGCTAGTTAAGTGTTCTAAAAAGAGATATATTCCTAGGTCTTGCAGAATTATAGATATTCCTTCAGAGGCAAAGAAGAGAGAGAGAGAGAGGATGGTTTGAACATTTCAAGGGTCCCCACTCATCATTCCCTTTAGCAATCAGATGTAACCAGGATGTGTGACAAGAGATGAGGCTGCAGAGCTCTCAGCAGCTCTTACTTCCCATGTGACTCTCATAGCAAGAGCAAGCAAGCATGAGTCAAGGAACTGAATATGATATTTACATTTTTATGTCATATGATGTTTTTTAGAGAATTTATGTAAAATAATTTATGAGTCCATTTATAAATTTAGGGGGCTATTTTGATTATATATAATAATTTTAAGTTCTTTATAACTTTAGAATCTAACTTCATGCTAAATGTTTATTATTATCATAATAATTTATATTGTTTTTCAAAATGGAGTATCTCTGTGTAGCCCTGGAAATCACTTTGTAGACCAGACCAGCCTCGAACTAAGAGATCCACCTGCCTCTGCCTCCCAAGCACAGGGATTAAAGATGTGCACCACCACTGCCCAGCTTGTTTTATTACTCTTGCTTATGTATCTGTGTGGGTAGGTGCATGTGAGTACACATATCAGCAAACAAATGTCATTTCTCTTATTGTATTCCTTGTCAAGAAAGGCATTCTTTCTTATGAATTTCTTTCTTCTAATGGGAACCTGGTTTGAATGGCTTCCTCAAAATCCAGGTGGTCAACTGTTGAGAATCATGCAAACATATCAGAGGAGAAACACCCAGTTGTGAAGATAAGCACCTAGCTTCATTCTGCAGTTTTAGAAATGGTTCATATACTTACACCACAGTATAACATCACTTATAATTGAAGTTGGCCAAGTGAATCTCTCACTCTGGTTTCATTAAGCCTGAGTAGGACACCCAGGACCCATGGAAAGATGGGAAGAGAGAACTGACTTCACAGAGTTGTCCTCTGGCTGCTCCATAAATACCACAGTACACCCATTCCCACACCATAAACATACAATAAAAAATTACAATGAAAAAGAAATAATGAAATTTATTGGACCATTATCATGTATGTTTGATGTAGTGCCTTGGAATTTTGTTTTAATTGATTAGTTTTATATCGCTTTATTTTTGTTTTGTTCAACAATACTTCATGAAAAGACTTACTTAGTCTCTTCATGAGATCACATACGATTAGTGACATCTAATCTTATGAGGGAGTTCTAAACATAACTCTGGGACTTCTAAGTCAGAATAAGACCCTGCAATATGGTAAACTCACAGATGTTTTCTGTTTGAGGCAACCTGCTTCTTGCAATAGCACTATTCAAATGATACTCCTCCTGTGGGATGTGGAGTGTGTGTGTGTGTGTGTGTGTGTATGTGGTGTCTTTCTGTCTGTATGTCTGTCTGTCTTTATTCACCCATTAGTGCTGATTACAAAACCTCACTATTAATGCCATGATCAACATGATTTTATGGTATTTTGCTTCTTTAGGGTATATATCCAGGAATGATATAGTTCGATAATAACATGGTACTTCTATTCTTAGATTTAAAAAAAACACAATGGGGATTACATCAACATTATAAGCCAAATGCTATGGAGAACATTTTTACCTTTGTAGGAGAGAACAGTGGCATTGAGCAACAGAAGGAGAAGGTAGCTGCTATTTTTTTCTTTTTTTACTTTGAGCTACTACATATCACTATGAAGACACTCATATAAAGAAAATGGGGTGTACTGATTCAGAGAGATGGGAATGTATATAGTAAATAGTCAATAAATACAAGTTCAGAAATTCAAATATAGTATAGGTAGAAAATATTCAAGAGATCTTCTTGCTTACTGGGAATTTAGGGGAATTTATTTACATATAGAACACATAAAATATTGAAATCAAAGAAAGAAATCTGGGAACCATAGTGAATATCTGAGAGACTAAATAAATGGTTTATATATGAATTTTTCTCCAAGAAAGCTGTATAATCGAATAGGATGAAGTAGCGCTTGTGGTGAGCACTGTGCTCTGCTGGTGGTTTGTACACAGGCAGAGAAGCATATGAAGACAGCAACACCAGCAAGGTGGGGAAGAGCTGGGACAAACTCACACTGTGGGTAAAATTGGAGATTTCTTTCTTTGATTTTCTTATTCTATTTATTTTTGAGGAAGGGTAATTTGACACATCCCACCATAGACTTAAACTCATGGTCCTCCTGCCTCATCCTCCTGAATGCTAGAATTACAGAGTTGCACCATCACATACAGCTTAAAACACATTTCTTGATGGAACTACTAATCTATTTCCTAATGATTGAACAGAACACAGTGGAAGAAATGAAGGGAAATGCCATGGACATCTTGCTTCCAAGACTGAAATATTTGTTGAGTGTTTTGTCATTTGGATGTCTTTGGTGGTGTTTCCAAAGGCCGTTTTATAGGTAGGCGAGAGTGAGCAACAGATTGCAAGGGGTTAAAGAGTAAGTGGCGAAGATTTGGAAACAAGAAGACCGGTCCTCTTATTTATAGTCTGATCTGTTATAGCCCCTGAAGAACAATGATGGAAATGAAGCAGTTAAAAAAAAACAAACAAAAAACAATACTGACTGTAATAGTCTTACAACATTAATTCTCTTAGTTTGAATCAGCATGTAGACATACATTTTTAACCCTGCTATTTTGAAGGTTCCTTTATGTGGGGATATGCACCTATGTCATATATGTATTGTGCTGTAGCATGTACCTACCAGGAATTTGTTGGACAAATGAATGAACCAGTTGAACACTTAAAGACTTAAGACCACCCATTCCAAATCCCAGGGGTAATGCACTACTGCTCATGAAACAATTCTTCTTTAAAAAATTAATATGCAATTTGAAACAAAGAAGAGCTGCCGAGCCTTGGCTTATCTTGTGGTTTCTGAGTGACAGACTCTGGCAGACCTAGGAGAAGAGCCACTGCTGCACAGGATACATTGGCAAACAGCAGAGGCATGAAAATGGCCACTCTGCTGGCGATTTTCTGAGACAGACTATCAAGCCTAATGTGCTTTTCCATTTATCTGTCGTCTTACAAGAAACGAAACCTCCTTTTCCCCGAGTAACTACCTACAGGCATTTATTTAATTTCATTACTGCTCTCTGCACTGCTCCCAGGCAAATCTCCTTTGAGCCTGCTCTGATTAACTCTATGGTCTGCACTTGTTTGATTCCCAAGCACAAGTCAAATGGGAGACATGGTGAGGACCTACGGAGCTTCTCCCACCTCTATACTGTTTTAAAAGGATGTTTGTGATGGACATAGGTGTTGGGGAGCACACCACACATAGCTGCAGAAAGGAAGGACAAAGGGGATATTCTGGAACAAAAGCGCAGAACTGAGTTTTTCAGCAAAAAGATCCAAAGGAAATGGGAATCAGAGTAGGCAAGGAAAAATTTGATAAGCATTTTATCACCCTGCTTCTGCCTTCCTCTATAGGCTCTTTTTTCTTCTGTGAAGGCTGAAAATATGATCAGAATGTTTCTAGTTAAGCTTGTAATCCAAACATCTGCTTCTTTGACATTCCTAGTCTCTCCAGCTGGCCATGGTGGTTTACAGCCACAATACTTGCATGGACTTGAATTTATTGAATATATTATGACTATTTGAGTCAAGATGCGGCAGGCATATTACACTTCTTTAGCTTTTCACCCCACACCATGTCCCATTCCTGAAGTTTTCTGTCCCGCCAAGTTGTCCCCAAGTCTCATACTCAGAGGTCTTAAGCCGCTGTAATTGATACGTGTTTCATTTTATTTAATCATTTGTGGACCAGAGGTGGACAGATACAGTCACTTATCTGCACAGCAAGAAAAAGCTCTTATATTGTCACTTTGACTTAAAGTTTTAAATCCTTGACTTTTAAAACTTCTCTGGATTTTCTTCTTAAATCTACAGGAATTCCAGCTTTGTAGCATGATGCTCCCTGCCTGTCTCAATAGACTGAGCTCATGTGCCGGTAGCTCCCACCCAAGGTTTTAGATCATTTCTGCTGCACAGTGCTAGCTAGTCCTTTGTTTGATCATCAACCATCTGTTCATGCCCAAAGGGCCTCATTCTCATATTTATGACCAAACATGAGTCTTCTCTCCCTGGGAGGAATTCTATGCCAGCTCTTAAAGTAATATATTTTTCCTCCTTCTGCTACTTCACAATAAAGCTTGTATGCTTGACCCTCCATGCGGGAAATTGTGTGTTTATGTTGTTACACTCTCATGAAATGAAAACAGTGAGGACATCAAGATTTGTTATTTTTTCTTCAGGGCTTCTGGCCCCAAAGGATTCATCCTCATCTCCCTTGTCCTTGAACTCCCATTCCTCCCAGAAGTATCAACAAAATAGATTAAAGGGAGCAGCAGAAAATTTCAGTTCAGAGCTGTTGGCATCTTCCCACACCGCACCACAACTCAGCACAGCCAGCAGGTTTGTTTCTTCCTCTTCCAGGCATACGCATTCATTCCAGGATATTCAAAACTCCCATACTCTTGAGTTCATATCAGAAACACCCGTTTTCATACTTCCCATGTTAAGGTATCCATTTCTCCAATTTGTTATGGAATTATATGTCCTACAATACACTAAGGAAACAGACACAGCCTCACTCAACAAACTCTGTTTTGTGGAGACAGAAATGAGCAAAAGTCATCACTTTGTGTGACTGAAGAGTGGCGAAGAAGAAAGTTGGATACAGAGAAGTGGGCCAGAGAGTGAAGAGTTTGGATTTGACATGGTGGGGAGAGATGAGATCACCAAGTCATATTATAAACAAATATGGCTGAGCTTATTTCCTCTGTCTGCATTAACAACAAACTATCAGAAGTTGGTTGGCTTCAAACAACAAATGATTACTCCTTCAGAGCCCAGTATCCCAGAAGTCAGGAGAGTTTCCCCAGGAGTCTGTGAAGAGGGAGGCTGGGCTGCCCTTGCTCTGGAGAACTGAGGGAGAATGATGTTTTCATACGAACTACCTTCTTTGGCTCCTTCCTCCATTTTCAATGACAGCAGTAGACCATGTGTCTCTTTGGTCACATTACTACCCTTCTGCATCAAATCGTCCCGCCTTCCAGGCAAAGGGACAGTAATGGCTACACTCTGGGCCCACCTGGAAAATCTGACACATGTCCTTGTCTCAGAATCTTTTTAAATCTCGAGACAGGGTTTCTCTGTATAGCTGCCATGGCTGTCCTGGAACTCGCTTTGTAGACCAGGCTCACCTCAAACTCACAGAGAGTCACTTGCCTCTACCTCCCAAGAGCTGGGGTTAAAGACATGTGCCACCAATGCCCAGAGCAGATCTTAAATTTAGTTACATCTTACAAATGTGTTTTGTCATCTTGATTACTACGGGTTCCAAAGACTAGAACCTGGATGTGTTCGAAGCACTGGTGAGCCTGAAACCAATAGCTAAAGAACAAGCTATGCACATGTATGTGTGTGTGTGTGTCAAATCATTTTCCTCATTCGTGACACGAGTTTCAGAAGTCCTGAGACACGTGATGGGTTCTGAGAGCATCTGCGTGGCTGGAATGAAGAAAGGAAGCAGAGAGAAACATAAGGGACCAGACATATACAGATGAAGGCCCACAAGTAAAGTCATGTAGCCAGTTTATGCCTCCAAAAACTAGTATAAAGATTATAGCTCCTAGTCTGAGTCGAGAGACTGCTAATGTCTAGAATTCATGTGATTGCTCCTCTTCCATCCAGTGACAGAGGTTTATGACAATCTTTATACTTACACCTTTCCATCATGTATTTATACTCAAAAATGTCACTACTGTTTGTAAGGCCCTCCCCCCTACCTGCAAAGTATTAAAAGTGCCTCCAATATAAAAGTTGAGGATTTTATTACTTTCCTAAGCTATGTATTATCAGCCAGAATTTTGGGTGATCGCTCTGATGTTCATTGTAAAGGTTTGGGCTTCTACTCTGAGAAACAGGAGAACATGAAGAGCCACTCCGGAGAACCTATTAAAAATGATGACAAGACTGGAGATGTGGCTTGGTCAGGAAAGTGCCCACCATGAACACATGGTGATCTGAGTTCTGATCTGTGACACTCATGCAAAACCCAGTTTGGGTGGTTATGTATCTGCATCCCTCATAAAAGGAAGACAAGGAGATCCTTGAAGTTCATTATAGTGCCAGTCTAGACAATCAGTGAGTCCCAGGTTCAGTGAGAGACCCAGTCTCAGTAATTATAAATGATAATATTAAAAATAATGAGGTGGAGAATGATCAAATAAGACCTGATAGTGGTCTCCAGCTTCTACACACTTGTACATTCATGTACACATGCACTTACACACTTGTGCATACTCTGGTAAAAGCGTATGTATGTACTACAAATACACACATAATAAACAAATTAAAAATACTATCCTGGATTCCCTTAAATCTCTTTGCAAGATTAACTCTTTTCAATTTCCTTGCACTCTGCTTTCTGTTTGGAATATTTTCCTTTAAAGGTTGACGGTGATTCAAAACGGGAGTGAGAAGGGAGGGGAGACTAGCAGGGAGAAAAGCTAGCTTAGTAGAAGGGCCATGAAATGGGTGTCAGGACGGGCTCCAAGCACAGGTGGAGCTTACCTGGGCTAGTTCAGGCAAGTTTTAATAGGGAAATTACCTGGCATTAACAAGAGCTGCTAATGAGGCTCCCTAGCATGAGAAACACAATGAGCTTGCACAAACGGCATGGATGGGCGGCAGGCTTGGCTCGTCTCCCGTGCTTCTCCCTGGCAGAGGGTCTGACAACATTCAACAGTCTCCTGGCACTGGCCATTATTTCTGCTGTAGGCTTGCAGAGCCAATTTGGAAGGCAAAAAATGAACCCTGTCTGTTTCTCTTTGCATTTCTGCCACAACAGTCTAATTCTCCAGGTAACGTGCATCCCCTGGCTCTCAGGGGGGAGGGAAGAGCACATGCAAAAGAGTTCGGGTTCAATATTTCAATGTATTATCTCGGTGCACAGAGCAGTCACATATCCAGAAATATATTATTTCTCAGAAGGCAGTGGATAAAGTAAGCAAACAATTTGGAAGGAGAAAATTTAAAACTAGAAAATGGTTATACTTTTATGGAAACAAAGTAGAAAATCTATAGACTTTAAAATTCTCAATGATTTGGTTATTTCCTCCCCTTTCTCCTGAGATATTTGTTCTACCTTCCTTGGGGTATAAGTAAATCTATAGGATATCCTGCACTGTAGTCCTTAGCAACTGATGGGATTTTATTCTATGTCTAATGGATATTCAGCACAATCTAGGTGGGTAAACCCAAGTCACTTACATGCTTAGTAATCTTGGTCTTTACCTTTAGATTTTTTTATCTATAGAGCTTCAGTTGACATTTGCAAGGGGTAGAATTGTCTTTGGGGACAAAAGCATTGGCACTGAGCAGAAATAAGAGGAATGGTCAGAGTGGCAAAAATCCTGGAAGTCTTCTATGGTGGCAGTCCCTAGCCACCTCAGTAGCAACTGGCCTGGCATCTCACTGTTCCTTGGTTTCCCGAGGGTAAGATGTTTTTCAGTTGCGGCTTGTGCATGAGCCATTTATTACTGAATCGATATTTTTCTGCACCTACAACAATGCACACTTCTGCCAGGTTGACTG
Organism: Bramus lutescens; assembly: GCA_001685075.1. Classification (NCBI taxonomy): domain Eukaryota; kingdom Metazoa; phylum Chordata; class Mammalia; order Rodentia; family Cricetidae; genus Bramus; species Bramus lutescens. Next base: position 13,734 of record LOEQ01003983.1, read on the forward strand.
GTACATTCTAGTGCTTCTGTACCCACAGGCACTGATTGTACTGTGCTTGTCTTTTTACACAAACATGAAGGATGGCGTGTTGGTATGTAGTTTTTCTGTTCTCCGGGAGTGAGGAATCTCACGTTCTACTTTCTGAATCTCTTAAGAAAACCTCCTCAACGCTTGGATTCTAATGCCTAAGTAAAATGTGGTTGCGTTGATAGCCAAGAGCCTATAAAGAATAAGTCCAATAATGTCAACAGTGGACACATGTCCAAGAAGGAAAAAAAAAATAAAAAGGATCCTAAGTGTCCCTCAAGAAGGCAAGAAAATGGCTACGAGGAAGAAAGTGACATAAAGAAGTAAAGCACCCACCCACCCCTACCCCCCCAAAAATAGCATGGACACAGATCGCCTTCAAGGTCCACTGCTTTAGCTACAGTGGCCACATTGCTGTGCCACCAATTAGGAATTGTCGACAGGCTAGATAGCTAAGATTAAGGCATCAGCACTGTTTCATGCTTTCTGAGGCTTCTTTGTGTGGCTCATAGATTACTTTTCTCTCCAGACACACACACACACACACACACACACACACACCTGTGGCTCACTGTGTCCAGATCTTATAAGGATACAGTTAGTTTGGGTGACATCTGCACTACTGGCCTGCAGTGCACAATGCCTGTCTGCACTCTATGTGCTACCATACAGTTCCCGAGCTTCGGGCAAGGGGCTGGAGGTTGAAACACACAAACACAGACAGAGACACGAACCTCTAGACAGTGGTAAGAAGCCCTTTATTCAACAGCACCACGGAGG
>LOEQ01003983.1:14743-30172 GCA_001685075.1 Bramus lutescens
ATGAATACAATTTGTGTGTTATTTCGGGGTATAAGCTAGCCGTGCGGGAGCTGGCCAGACGAAAAGCAGGGCCCGCTTCCCCTTTATTACTACACAAATTTCTTTAAAACATAACAGAAAGTTATTTTTAAACTTACATGTTTAGGGCAGGGTCTTGCCATGCAGCTGTAACTGATCTGGAACTTGTGGCAATACTGCTTGCTGTCTCTGCCTTCTGAATGTTAGGATAAAAGAATTCCCAGTCAATCTCAGCTAAAAATTATTTTTTTTTATAGTGCCAAGGACTAAGCATGGTTGAGTATGCCCTCAATCCCAGCACTTAGTGGGAAGAGGCAATGGGGGTTTCTATGAGTTCAAACCCAGTCTGGTCCACATTGTGAGTTTCAGGCCAGCCAAGACTACCCAATGAGACTTGATCTGAAAAATTAGAAAGACAAAGGGTGCCAGATGTAGATGACAAAATTCTATTAACTGTCAAAAGACCGAATAATCCCGGTCATATATAAAGTATTCCAGAATATTGGAAAGAAAAAGAAAATTCCTAATTAAAATTTTTAGCAAGAATTATCATTTTAAATTTACATTATCATTTAAGATGGAGAGTATAAAGATAGGTAGACAGCAGCAGGGTACGGGCTCTGATGAGGCCAGGCTCATAAGACAGAATGGCACTTTCGTGAGAAGGGAGAGCTCTAGTCCACTTTAGTAATGAGCAGTCCACAGCACTAAATTACAGCCAGGCTGTCTCTCCTCATTCCTGGGTGGCACAGGGAGAGGCTCCTGCATCCTAAAGCAGGAGCATGACTCCAAGGTATGGGGGAGGTGAGAAAAGAGGATCGCATCCAGCGGAGGTAGATCCATTTGTAGAGGCGTTTTGTGGATCACCAGCCAGCTCCCATCTTGACATGGAGACTTCTTATTAATTGTAAATGCTTGGCCTTATCTTATGCTTGTCCCACTCATTCTTATAACTTAAACTAAACTGCTTCTCTTTTCTTCATCTACACTTTGCCTCCTGGCTTTTTATCTCTTTTACATTCTCTACGCCCTACTCCATGTCTTCCCGGCTGGCAGACCCGAGAAGTCTCCCTCTCTTTCTCCGATGTTCTTTCCTCCCAAGCCTGGATTCCTCCTCCTACTTATTCTCCCTACCCACCAGCCCTTTCTATCCCTCTATTGCCTACCAGTTGGCCATTTTGTTTTTAATGAGACCAACCAGGTGTGCTAGGCAGGCAAGGTGAACCAAATGTAACTCATCTTTACAAAGTTAAACAAATGCAGCATTAACAAGTGCAACACACCCTTACAGAGTTAATGTAATAGTCTGCAACATAAACAAATGTTAACACATCTTTTAAGTTAAAGTAATATTCCACAACACCTTTTCTACCTGAATCTTTCCAATGTCTTAGGTCTGGTGACCTGAGCCTATAAGCTCCATTGGGAAGTCTGAGGAGTCCAGGCCTCTCTGGAGTGGGTTAGGTGGTAAGAGATTTAAACAAGCTCTTAGAGGGGGATTGTCATTTCCTATCCCATGGCTGTAAGGAGGATGATGCTGCAGGTGGGCATGGCCTGACTGCCAAGTACCCTGAACCTAACAAGGTCAATATACTCATAAAAATGGGATCAGTGTAAGGACATTCCAGTAGCACTGAGCACAAACAGCAGCCAAATATTGGATTTTAGACACTATTCTCCAATAAAGAGGAGGAAGGATCCTTGGAGAAATAATTGATTGCAGGACTGGAGCAGGGAAAACGCTATTTAAACTTGGCCATTATATGGTATGAGACACACACACACAAATAAATAAAATGGGAGAGGCTTTGTCAAAAATCGGGGGCACTAACATAGAGGACTTCAGAATGACAAGAGCTAGGACTATTTAAGAGGGAAAAATACCATTAGTTTGTAATCCATAAATAATAAATAACCACGAACTCATGCTTTTCTCGATAAGCAGCTGAACAAATGAATAAGGGAGAAGAAACAGCTCTGCTGTACAAGACTCTAGTTAATAAGGTAGAGGAAAACACCAAATCAACATTAGCTGATTCCTCAGAAAACCTCGTTGCAGATAACATCAACACAGAGATGCTGAATTCAGTAGACGAACCCTTCCAGAGAAAATGGGCTGACGCAATATCACAAATTGCTGCCAACACTGTGTATTAATTACAGAGGGACTGGGATCAAATTAACAGTGGGGGGGGGCAGCATAAACTGCTTATAGCAATTGTTCCCGACCAACCCCACTGGTACAAAGCATATGAGTATCATGGATCCTTAATGGAACACGTTGAAGGAAACTCATGATGGGATACACTGCATCATTTCTGTGAGCATCTTAATCAGAAACTCCTGATATAATTCAGTCCTAAGTAAACTCCAGTTAACCACAAGCTAAAGAACACTAGACAAAAACAGCAGATTGATATTAAAAATTATCAAAATCATGTTATGGGAACCATTCCATGAGACGCACAAGACAGAGGAAGTGTCACATATGGACAAATACTATGCATAAATGACAATTAAACTGAAAGTGGAATACCAGGTGGCATTTTGGGGACCTATTACTGGCAAAATCCCAGTCAGGATCAATGTGGGAATAATTTGTATGAAAAAAAATTATTGGGTTATACCACCTGCCTTGAATAGCCATATCCAAGGGAAATAACACACTAGAATTTTCATTTCTAGGTTTTGATAATTACAATATGGCTATGGGCTATAAATAAAGGGTACAAATAAATTCTCCTTGCTAGCTATGGAGATTTTCTGGACATCTACAAGTACTTCAAATTTCAAATGAAAAAATGATGGAGTCTTCATAATTATGCAGCATAATTATGTCTGGCATAATCAAACCATCTCTCCTTGGAACATCCCTCCCATCTACCCTGTAAGAAATTTCCTAGTTTAGATTTTCCTTTGTGTGCCTTAATCTCTTGCCTATTGCTACTCAATAACTATGTTTGAGGCTCAAAGGATCAAAGTTAGACATTGTGTATAAACAATCAAAGAAACACAGCTGCTATTGGCTAGCTCACAAGTTAGAGTTCTCAACTGTGTTCAAGGTTTTGTGTGTCCCAGGGCTTATAATTCAAATGGAAAAGTACTGCAAGAAAATAACACAAACAGCATTTTGTATAGTCTGTGTTCTTTATTTTAAAGTTGAAAATAAAAGTGAAATTTAGACAGTTCTTAAGAATAAATATAAGGATATAAATAGAAGAACGTTCATTGGTACAAGAACATTATCCCATAAGTTTTTCTGCTTTCAATTTTAATATGCTATAAATCAACTTCCTGTATGTGCTATATGCTATCTAAACATGAGAAACCACCTATAGAGTGGGAGGCATGGACATACTAGCTAACTTCAATTTGAGCTTGCTAATTTTTCTTCTTGTTCTTTCCTATATTTCTTTTATTTTTAAATTCATTGTTGGGGGCTCTGAACTCCCAGACCCTGAATTTCCTGTAAACAACTTGCTTGCAGCTGCTCTGAACAAAACAACTTGTTTTCCTGTGTTTGCAGCTGCTCTGAGCACGAGACAGGGCAGGGGTGTGGTTTATGATGGCCTCAGCTGAAAGACCCTGAGAGCTGGGGTGTAACAGAGAGCGCTATATAAGCTGCCCCTGAACACAATAAAGTTGTCATTGTTGGCATTCTTGTGCAAGGATGACCCGTGTCCCCATGTCTCTGTCTCTCCCCCCCCCGTGTGTGTGTGTGTGTGTTTCTCTATGCCCTCGCCCGAGACTTGCGAACTATACTGCAGAGCATAGAGTGCAAAACAGGCATAGTGCTTTACAATTTATTCATTCATTTATTTATTTAAAAAATTATCTTTTCTCATTTTGCATACCAATCCCACTTCCTACACCCTCCCCCTTCTCCTGTTTCTTCCACACACACCCCAACATCCCACCTCCCATCCATCCTGAGAGGAAAGGATTCCCATGGGGAGTCAACAAAGTCTAGCACATTGCTTTGAGGCAGAACCAAGGCCCTCCCAATTATATCTAGGCTGGGCAAGGTATCCCTCATCCCTCCAAAGGGAATGGGTGCTAAAATGCCAGAGCAGCAATAGGGATAAATCCTGGACTCACTGCCAGTGGCCCCACAGTCTGCCTGAGCCATACAACTGTCACCCACATTCAGAGGGCCTAGTTTGGTTCTATGCTGGTTCCTTCCCTGTCAGGCCAGAGTTGGTGTGGTCCCATTAGCTCAGGTAAACTGTTTCAGTGGGTACTCATCATGGTCTTGACCTCTTTGCTTGTCTTCTCACTTTTCCCACTCTTTGATTGGACTTTGGGAACTCAGCCCAGTGCTCTGCTGTGGTTCTCTGCACCTGCTTCCAGCAGTTGCCGGTAGAAGGTTCTATGATGACATTTAAGATAGTCCTCAATCTGACGATAGGGCAAGACCAGTTCAGGCACCTTCTCCACTGTTGCTTAGGGTCTTAGCTGGGGATCAACCTTGTGGATTCCTAGGAATTTCCCTACTGCCAGGTTTCTTGATAGCTCCAAAATGGCTCCCTCAATCAAGATGTCTCTTTCTTTGCTCTCCATCTCTCTTTCGCCCCAGTCTTGACCATCCCATCCCCTCAAGTTCTTCTCACCCCTCCCCTTCTCCCCTCTTCCTCACCTTGTGCCCTCTCTTCTCCTCCCACCTCCAGGCTCCCAATTTTCTCAGGAGATCTTGATTATTTCCCCTTTCCAGGGGGATCCACATATGTTTCTCTTAGGGTTCTTATTACCTAGCTTCTTTGGGTTGTGAACTATAGGCTCCTTATGTTTTGCCTACAGTTATTATCCGCTTATGAGTGAGTACATACCACGCTCATCTTTCTGGATCTTGGTTACATCACTCAGGATGATTTTTACTAATTCCATTCATTTGCACGCAAATTTCAAGATGTCATGGTTTTTGCCACTCAGTAGTACTCCATTGTGTACATGTACCACATTTTCCTTGTTCATGCTTCAGTCAAGGGGCATCTAGGTTGTTTCCAGGTTCTGACTGTTATGAATAATGCTGCTATGAACATAGTTGAGCAAATGTCCTTATAGTATGATCGAACATCCCAAAGTGGTATTGCTGGGTCTTGAGTAGGTTGACTCCCAGTTTTCTGAGAAACCGTAATACTGATTTCCAAAGTAGTTGTACAAATTTGCATACCCACCCAGACATGGTGACACACACCTTTAATCCCAGGACTTGGGAGGCAGAGACAGGTAGATCTCTGCAAGTTTGAGTCCAGCCTGGTCTACAGAGCAAGTTCCAAGACTGCTAGGGCTCTTATACAGAGAAACCCTGTTGCAAAAAAACCAACAACAAGAACAACAAAAAAAGTTTGCATTCCAGCAACTAATAAACTAATATGATTCTGTAAATCTTTCTCTCTATATCCACAGAGATTCAGGAGCATTAGCTTAAAAATTGAAATTAATATTGCTCATTTTCTGAGTAATTTCTAATTAACATTCCCTGATTGCAGGTTCATGTTATAGTGTGAATGTATTTAGTGGGTTTATGTGTGTGTGAATACAAAACTCAATATATAGCAGTTGCATGAACTTTTCTTGGGGATATCTGAATAAACATCTGTTGAGATAGCACACCAATGTCCACCAAGGCAGACCACTGAGCTTACTGTTCTTACCTACACAGCCCAGGTGAGGAGATGCTTGCTAACAGGGGCATGGGCACTCAAAACAGCCACATCACTAGGAAATATTGTTGGAGCATGGTTGATGGCTTCCCAATAGCTGCATAGATGGAGAATCCCCTTCAACTAACTCTCACCCCCTCTCGCCCTGTTTCCTGCCTCCTGCTCCACCCCCATATATATATATATATACACTAGCTCGTGAGATCACATGCACCTTGGGAAAATTACATAAAGCTGGAGGAGAAGGACTATATGGCTGAGATCTTAGCTGAGGGTCTAATGATTAGGAGGAGAAGGACTATATGGCTGAGATCTTAGCCGAGGGTCTAATGATTAATCTTGAGGCTCGCTTGTAAACAGTCAGAGCTGCTCTAATAAAAATGGTAATAGCTGTTATTCTTGGAGAATAACATTCTTCAACAGCTGCCCAGGCTAGCTAGGAATTTGTGTTGTTCCTGTTGACATTACAGGCATTAGCTATAGGCCTAGATGCTTGAGCCTTTTTTGATCCCAGCAAACAATAACCTAAAGAAGAATCTTTAATCAAAAACAATCAAAAACAAATCAGCAACAATAGTGAATGGAAGATAGACTCTATCACCACTAGAAGTCTGTAAGAGCCCACTTAGAATTAATTCATCTTCTCATGCCCTCATGTTTGTTTTTAACCTTTGTTGTGTTAATCACTGCAGTTTATTCTGTCTGAAAAGTTTTCTCCATGCATATGGCCTTTAGGAAATTTGGTGCCTTCAGTGTGTGTCTGTAATGTCATTTATCTAACGCTTAACATGTTGGTTACCAAACAAAATTTTCAAATAATAAACAACAGAAGTCTTACTTGGGAGAATCACTTTGGTTGGGTTTTGGGGGAATTTGGTTAGACAAGTCCATGGAGATGCTATTTCTAATTTCATTTTTCTCAAGAAGATGCATTATTTCGTACTAAAGGACAGAGGAACAAGGGCAACTCTTTGTTTATTTTAATTCACTTTTTCATTTATACAAGGAAGCTATGAGATGAGGCGGGAGGCAGAGGTAAAAAGATAATGCAATAGAGGATCTTTTATTACTTGACATTATCTTCCTTTTGCGAGTTGGCTTTATGGATCCCCTTGACTAGAGAGAGCCTGACTTCATGATGTCCAGATGAGACCTTTCCCTAATACAGCAGGTCGCTCATGCAACCTGTCTGCTTGCATATTTCAAACTCAACATAGCAAACGTTACCTCCAGACTGAACTTATTCTCTGACTTCCATTATTTTTGGCATTGTAGTCCACTCAGAAGCAAAAAAGTCCTTCTTTCTCCTGAAACTTTAATCCTTATTCTTAAGAGCTAATGAATGGATGAAAACCACTCCATATAATATGAAAGGGAGCTTTTATGTGATTGTAAATGTTGATCTCGTTTTAAACACACACACACAAACACACACACATTGTGCACGTGTACACGCACACACACATTTATAACATTCATGGTAGTATTTGATCAAATAATTAATCTTCACAGTTCAGTAAGTTAATATAAAATTAACAATTACAAGAGTCAGTCATCCTTGACTATTGACTTGGAATCCAACCTCATGCACTCAATTTATGAGCCTGATCCAAACTTCAGTCTCTTGCCTGGATTGTTTCTTTCACGTTCTCCAAGTTTCCCAAATTTTACCATTGCATTTTCAACACAGGTTCTCAACTTTCATTCCTTTGTCCTGCTCTTCTTTGTGCCCGACAATATTTTATTTCAAGCAGTCAGATGACAGTTCAAATAATTTCCTGCTGGGATTCATTTCAGTGTCGCTGTGTTGGTCAGCTTTCTGTCGCTATAGCAAATGTTCAAGATAGACAATTTATAAGGATGAAGGATTTGTTTTGCCTCACAGTTTCAGAAATTTCGGTCTATGGCTGGTTGGTTTTACTGCAATTTCTTCTCTCACGATCAAGGAATATATGACCAGAGAACATGAGAGAAGAAATTGCTCAAATTTTGAGAGTGGGAGTCAAGAGAGAAGGAGGGACTGTGTTTCTGCTAACAGAACTTTCCAAGTGGTCTAACTTTTCACTTTTCACTAGGCCACTGGTACCAAACCATAGGCTAGTGACTAAAGCCTTTAGCAAATGGGCCTGGGGGATATTTCAGATCTGAGCTACAGCAATTAGCATTCCAAGCAGACTTTCTGTGACTTCCTCTGTCTCCTATAATGACATATGTCTCGCTTTTCTGTTTTCTGAATTTTGTGGATTATGTTAATTGTTTTTATTTATGAATTACCTTTCACTCTATAAGATATAAGAATTATGTTATGTGTGTATGGCATGTGCATGTGTTTGAACAAGTGTGTGCTTTGTAAATGTTATCACTGTGTTCTAGATTCTCATAACTTGCATGGCATATAGAAGGTACTCAACAATACTAGTTTAGTGGTGGAAGGGACTTCCAGATAGTCACTATATTAAAGTTGTGTGATTTGGATTGTAAGCATTATAAGTACATTAAATGTTATCCAAAGTAGAGGGAACAACAGTTGTGTAAACATTTACTTTAGACAAGACATGAAGAGGACACTGGATAGTCAGTGTGACTGCAATGCTGAGTTCAAAGTGAGGGCAATTTGTATATAAAATATTTAGGTTAGTAAGCAGGAGTTGGTTATAAACACCTTGTATAAACCTTTTACAAGGTGAAATAGGAAAAGATTGTCAGAGAAGAAGTGACAAGTTCCATTGTCACTGAAACAGATCACGGACTTTAACACAGATAAATATATTAGGGACAGATCAGCAGGAAGAGTGGCCGCCATAACATTGTCTCACAGCAACAGGATCCCATCCATGTCTTAGGGAGAGAGAGGGAAGTGGTAACGTTATTAGAGATGGGACTTTAACCTCAAATGCATGAAAAAAGTATTAGAAAAGAAGCGGCTGGGCTGTACCAGGAAAAAGTCATTTTGAAGTAATAAACAAATACAATTATAACAATGGTTTGGGCTCACACAGGAGGGGAGAGAGGAGGAACTAATTATTTTCACCCTCTGATGTACCTCCTGCTGTTCATCAGGTTTGCAAGATAAATGCTTTAGCTCATTGCATTTCCATAAATCCCCTTGAAGCACCTTTGTCTTTTAGCAGGGCACAAACAAAATGAATTGATTTTTCTAAGTCTTTCTAACTCTTTTTTTTGCAATTAGTATACTTTTATACTTTTATTAAATTTATACTTTTATTAAATTCAGTTTTGCAGCATGTGAAATATCTTATCAACTTATCGCCATGAGTATAGATTTGAGAATCAATTAAAGTTTAAAAATTTAATTTCCTCCCTTATGAATATAGTCTACCTCTTCTCACCTTCTGCATGATACCTACTGCTTTTATTAAATCAAACAATCACGTGCCCTTAGCAGGTTGAGGTGCTGAGCCTTAGAAAGACCTGAAAAATAAAACAGAGAGTATACACTGGAGATTATAAGCTACTTTTTAAAAATAAATGCCTGATAAGTATTTCTGTGAATGTGAATTGTTCATACTCAGTGAGAACATGTGGTTTGCAAGTTGACATGTAATATTACATTTAAATAAAGAGCAATCCCCACCCTTTATTATACTTGTTAAGTAAATCAGAATAACAATTATGCACATGTCTGTGCTTACTGTGTTGAGTGCCCCTTCCCCCAAAGAAGATAGCCTGTCTTTCACTTTCTCTTCCATTGTCTGAAAAGGTAAGACCCTACTGTTAGGACAAATTTTCCAATGCAAATGGGCTGTACCCCAGCCCCAGTCTTTGTCATTCAGATTCTTTTCACTAGCTCACTGGAGTGTCTTTAAAAGTGGTCCTGCTATTGGACAGCCCCTTTGGGGGCTCGTCCCTAATTTTCCTGCTCTCAGTATTTCTTTGTTGCCTATAGTTCTTTGTCTAGGGTAGGGTTGGGGGTCCCCATGTGATTTCTTCCATGTTAACATGTCAATTGATGTCCTCCTTCTTCAGGTTTTGTTTAGGCAGCCATGGCAAGAAGTCAGCCCAGAAATCATATACATACCAGTGACATGTGATTGACTGAGAAGATTGTATTTATATACTTACTAATCCATATTTATAACAATAATTATAAAAGTAGAGACCACGAACTTGAAATAGAGAAAGGAGATGTATATGTCTGGGAAGGCCGGGAGGGAGAAAAAGGAAGAGAGGAAATTCTGTATTATATTTCTATTTCAAAAATAATACAGCACTGCTTTGTGGGAGCTAATGCATTCTCTTTTCTGTACTACCTTATTATTGGCTGTTGTTACTACAGTAGAAGACTGGAATAACTCCTCTTTGTTTGATTTCATCCAAGGCCAGTTTTCTCTAAAACCTTCTAGACTCATGTCCTCCACCATGTAGTGTCAACCCTATGTAGATCATAGTTTTAATGGCTTAGCTCAAAGGGTCAAAAATGGCAAAACTGGGGGAAAGGATACACAGGAGCTTGTGTATAGATCAGGAAAGTCAGGGACAGTCTTTCTTTTATGGGGGCCAGCCATGATAATCTAAGTCTGGGGAGGTCACCCAAAGGAAGTTTTTTACTTCCAACCATTACCACCTGGGACTCTGGCCATCAATAAATTTAAATAAGAGACCTGAGTCTCAGTAGTTTACCCTGAAGCAATACCTGGTAGCAGGAAAGAACCACAAGCTGAGATAACCAAGGGCAGAACATTCAAAGGAAATGCCTGACATTCCAACCACTGTAGATTGGATCACCCGCCAGCGCACCTCACCAGGACACCCCTAGACAAATGTTAGCCAGTCACTACCTCTACTACTATAAAAACCCTAATCTAATTGAGCTCAAGGCTCCCTGGATATTCCAATACGTTGGACATGAAGAGAGATCAAGTTTGCAAATGATTAAAATAAAGGCTCTTTGCTTTTACATATGGGACTCCGTCTCCTTTGTTGACTTTTGTGGGGACCCTGCAGATTTGGGCATAACACTTTGGCTTTCCTCATTCCTTTTGAGAGTCGCCAGACGATCATTGCCATGTTCCAATCCTCTATGTGGAAGTAGATAAGGTATCTGGTAACCCTCAGAAGACATCTCCTTGGCTGTGTGGGCAGCTCAGCTGGATACAGGGAGCTGATAAACACAACACACTTTTCTCATATTAATCAGTGGAGAAATACAGGTACGTGAAATTCATGCAAGAAGCAAGGAGAGGGTTTCTGAATTCCTGAAATGCTAACGGTCTATTAGATTTATGCTTTAACATAAAATGCTGCACTTAAAAGTTAAATGTGCAGATACAGTTTAAAATACTTAAGGGCCAGGTAGTGGTGGTGCCTGCCTTTAATTCCAACATTAGGGAGGCAGAGGCAGGTGGATCTCTGTGAGTTCAAGGTCAGCCTGGTCCGTGAGAGCTAGTTCCAGGGCAGACTCCAAAGCTACAGAGAAACCCTATCTTGAAAAAAACAAAACAAAACAAAAAAATCAACCAAACAAAAAAATTGAAATATTTAAATGGGTTTAATTAGGCTTTTTAAAGAATTTTCTATTTAACCAATTTTCAAGCCATTGCCATTAAAATAGTCAAGCTATATGTGAGAGTAAGGATAGTCTTTTCAAATATATTTATTTAGATTAAAAAAACTAGCTTTTGTATAAAAAACTGAAACAAAAAATTATAATTCTTAGTTTAAAACTTAGTATCACAAACTGATTGTCAATATAACCTCAAAATTAGCAAAAGGCATCTTAAAGTCTCACATAATCTGTTAAAATACATTACTAGCATGCCTGGCTTTTCAGACATAATTCTGAGTACCCTGACTACACATAAAAATTTTGCTAAATGGTGAGTGAGAGACTTGCAAGCATGGGCAGTGGAGAAACTGTACAAAGTTCCTCAGGTTATTTCTGAAATGAAGTCAGCCAAAAGGTCTACTCCTTTAAGATGAAGTTTTCTATTTCTATTTCAAATGTCAGAAAAATACAATTTACAGTCCGGCAGTGGTGGCGTACACCTTTAATCCCAGTACTCAGGAGGCAGAGACAGGCAGATCTCTGTGAGTTTGAGGCCAGCCTGGTCTACAAGAGCTAGGTTTCAGGACAGCCTCCAAGGCTACAGAGAAACTGTGTCTTGAAAAAAAACCAAAAAAAGAAAAAAAGAAAGAAAAATACTATTTACGGTGTGTTCCCCCACACCCCTCTTTGTGTGTGTGTGTGTGTCCAGGTCTCTCTGTGTGAGGCTGCTTTTCTTCATGCACTGTCCATCCAAACAGTTGACACAAAATATATCATTTGACCTGGAAGTCATCAATAGTCTAGATTGCCTGACCAGCAAACCTTAAGGATATGCCCATTTCCTCACCCTCTCCTCTCTCTCTCTCTCTCTCTCTCTCTCTCTCTTTAAATGTAAGTTATGAGGTATCAAATTCAGGTTCCCATGTGATATAGGGGAAATTAGGATCCCTTCTTGGGATTTTAAGACATATAAATAAAATAAAATAAAAGATTAATAAAATAATTTAAGAACAGACTAAAACAAGCTTAAGAATGATTGATTGGAGTTTTAAAGGCAAAGGAAATAAGCTGAAGAGATCCACTCATTTGCACATAGAGAAATTCCTTACAAAACACTAAACTGCAAGTCACAGTATATATGAAGAGGACCTAAAGCAGACCCATGCAGTCCTGCACATGCTGCCTCTGGAATGGTTTAGATCAAACACTGCAGTTCCCCCAAGGAGTGGCAGTGGGCCATGATCAGTAACTGGGTCCCACCACCCAAGGCCTCTGTGGGTCCCAGGCAGGTGGGAGGCAGCGGGTGACAGACCTCAGTCAGTGGGTTGGCGGGGCAGCCTGTCCCACAAGGAACTGTGGAGGATGAGAGACAGAGACAAAAAGGCATGCCATGCAGAGTGAGTTTAAATATAGTTTATTCAGTAAAAGGAAAGGGGGAGGAAGGGAGGGAGGGAGGGAAGGAGGGAGGGAGGGAGAAAGGAAGAGAGAGAGAGAAGCAGGCAGAAAGAGCGAAACAGAGAGAGAGGGAGAGAGAGGAGGAGAAGAATGAAGAGGAGAAGAGGCTGTAGCCACCTTTTCTGAAGAGAGACAGGAAAGAGAGAGAGCTCACAGGATGGAAGAGGAAGGAAGATCTGCTTGCCTAGGTGGGGGTGGGGAATGTGGTGTGGGAGGTCTTCTGTCTATGTGTTGCTTTTATTGGTTAATGAATAAAGAATTGCTTTGAGCCTACGGCAGGGAAGAACAGAACTAGGCAGGGAAAACTAAACCAAATGTTGGGAGAAAGAAGAGTAGAGTAAGAGAGACACCATGCAGCCCCTACCAGAGATAGACTGCTGAAACTTTGCTGGTAGACCATGACCTCGTGGTGATGCACAGATTAATGGAGAAGGAATAATATATGAGAGTTAGCCAATAAGAAACTAGAACTAATGGGCCAAGCAGTGATTAAACTGATGGATACAGTTTCTGTGTGATTATCGGGGCTAAACTAGCCAGGCGGCCAGGAACTGGGCAACAGGAACCAACAAGTGGGCCTTCTCCAACAGGAGTGGGCAGGGCTTGTCTCTTAAAGGGACAGGGCAGACCATTACATTCCCATCTCTTAACAGGCATTCTGTCCTGCTGGCAACCCCGCCCCCTGTGCTGCCTCCTCCTGCAGCAGAATCTGTCTCCCATTCACAGAGCCCTTTTTCTATCACTGCTGCATAGCAGATGAAAATCCTAAACCTGGGCCTTCTAACAGCCCACTTCCTAACTTTCCATCAGTCTGCTGGAACAATTGGTAAGACAGTTCCCTTTTTGGCCTGGAGCCTCTTGAGTGTGATTGCTCTTTCTCTAGTTCTCCTTTACCATTGCAATCACTGAGTGGGGCATTCATTTTTGGGGCCCAGATCCCCTAGGATATTTTCCTGTGTCGTTGCCTCCCATAGCTAAACACATGAGCAGGCCACTTGGAGTGGTCCTTGCACCATTTGGATTTGTGTGTGTTTTCTTTTCGGATCTCTCGTAAGTGGTCCTCACCACATAAGGACTGCTCAGAGCAGTCCTAGCTCTTGGTTCCTGAGCTGACTGGGCAGAAATCAGCTTGGCTTTATTATGAACCACTGTGCTAGCCTAGAGACATCCACCTAGTTGCCCTGGGTTTACATCGTTTTTGCCTTTTTCACATTTTCAGCTGTGGGAAACCAACCATATTTCTAGCTTTTACTAGCAGATGGCTAAATTTAAATAGTCACACCACATGGACAACCATGGTTGCCACCATTTTCTTTGAGTTTAACAAAGGGAGGAGCCAGAAGTTCCGCCCCTAGACAAGAGCACCAGCAATAGGCGCTCCACATGAGGTTCCATCCCTAGCCAGCTTCCTTTTGCTCACTTTTCATTTAACTCTATGTGTATAAAAATTAAATTCAACAGGGTATAAATGCATGTATATTTACTGTTAAATATTAGTAATTGTCTGTTCATTGTATCTCATTCCAGACTACAAAAACAGTAAGTCTCATGTTTTCAATTGGTATGTACTTTTAAGTCTCTTACAAAAAATACTGTATATGTAATCCAATCGAACCCTGATTTAAAATTTAAAATATATTAAGCTGTCTCCACTATTGTCAGTTCCATGTTCCATACTTCCACCATTAAGCTTATATTGAAAAAAGCTTTTTTTTTTTTTGGTCTTTCACAAGTACAAATATCACCTGTTAAGTTGAGAGCCATTACAGTCAAGGTTGGACTCAGTTCTCCAGGCAGATCCTATATTACAGTCATAACAGATAAATAGCCCTCAACTGCCAAGAGATCTGGGGAATATGGCATTTAAATGTTTAATTATTAAAAGACTTTTCATAACAGAGACAGGTTGGCTCCTAGCAGCTCTTCATTTCCTCCAAAGAAGACAGAAGACAAATGGGCACAGAAGTCCATTCACAATTCACTTTATCAACTGCCAAGTGCTGACTGTAATGATCTGTCCTATCCCTTTAAGAGACAAGCACCAATCACTCCCTCCCACATCCACCACAGAGGCAGGCCGATCTTCTTTGGCTTCCAGTCTCCTTCTTTCCTCTCTCTCCCCTAAAGAGGTAGCTGCTGCCATGGCACCTTTCCTCACCCTCCTCTCTCTCTCTCTCTCTCTCTCTCTCTCTCTCTCTCTCTCTCTCTTTCTCTGCCTCTCTGCTCTTGTCACTTCTTCCTCTTGCCTTTTCCTTTCCCTTCCATAACCCACTAAATAAATATCCAACCTCACTCTGCATGGCATACCTATCCATCTCAGTCTCTCACCCGCCACACAAATCCCTACCTGGGACTCACTGTCCCTTGTGGCCCATAGGCTACTCAGGGAATGGTAGTGCTATTTTATTTTTACCATTACATTGGTACTTGTGACTCGGCCAGGCTGAGGACACATGGAACCCTGCGCTTGGCAACCAGGATTTTATACAACAGCTCTGTATTCTATCTACCTGAATGCCGACCTCTGTGCACACCAGCAGCTTCCATGGGAAGTTTTCCCCTTCCAGCTCCCAACCACAGCCTTGGCTATGGTCAAGCCCTTTGCTAACATTCACCTCTGTCACCTCTGGTTGCTTTCCATAGCTAAAAACGTGACCAGACAATCCAGGGTTGGTCCTCCTCCCATGCTAGCACTGCACATGGTGTGTGATGCATTCAATTTGGGGCCCAGGGTCCCTCTGATTTTTCTTTCTCTTTTCTTTTCTTTTCTTTTCTTTTCTTTTCTTT